>NGBS01000922.1:0-36754 GCA_002245135.1 Proteromonas lacertae | reverse complement strand
CCTATGAAGCTACTGATGTAGAATTCACTGATTATTACAAGAATCCAAAGTTATTGTAACAAGTGGATTATTAAAGGAAGTGTTGAGAGTATTACAGTTAAGCCTACTAAAACTAGTCAATATGTATTGATTACTTTTGTTCATGATTTGGATCATAAAGTTGTAATTAATAATGGAAGAGATTTTGAAACATATTCAGCTGATGAAGTGAAATATGTATTGAAACAAATTTATGATAGAAACGAGAATGACTTTATAGAAAAAATCATTCGTGGATATTTGATTAGTGTAGGATGTAGAGAACCTCAACATGGTATTAAATACTTCCACAATTTCAATTCTATTATGATATGGGATAATAGTAACTATAGAGTTCCATCTGATGTTGATGTTGGTAGTAAAATTGCTGTAAGTGTTGTTGATAATCAAATCTCTATTAAGAGTAATGATACTCAAAACTTTGTTAATCATAGAGTTTGGTAGTGATATTGTTGGTTATGATGAAAATCCTGATTTAGCTACAACTATTAGAAGAAGTAATGAGAAGAAAATTAAGAAAGAACAAGCTAATCAAAACAAATTTGTTTCACCTCTAAGAATTAAGAGAACTAAGATAGAAGATAGTGATTTAATTAGTACTCGTAGACCATTCCCTGCTAAGAAAGTAATTAGTAATGGTTTTATTAGTGCTGCTAAGTCTATTAACTTTGGTAACGCTTTAAGTGATAAGGATTTGGGAGAGGTAGAAGAATGATTTAATTATTTTAATTCATTAATTCTTTAAATATATATCATTCATACTTTTTATATATATTGTTTGAATGTCACTACAAGATAAAATAATTGAGTTATACAAAACATATGGTTATTTAAACAAACGAGACTTTATTAATTTCTCTGTAAATGAACTTGAGAATAACTTTAAAAAATCTGACATTAAAAAAGCTAGTAGTGAACTTGTAGAGTCTAAACCAGATTATCAAATCACTGCAACTAAAAGGAATAGAATTAAATATGAAATTGAAAAGTTACCTGGATCATATCAGATAGATTTGGTGTTTTTCAACAATACAAAAGTTCCATTTTTGTTAATTATAGAAGTTGTTAGTCGTAAGTGTTGGATATATTATGTTAAATCTAAATCAGAAAATGATGTGTATCCAGTGTTTTGAAAAATGGTTTTATCAGGGTATGCAACCTAAGGATGAAAACGCTCGTTTTGTAGGAAGTATATTGTCAGATGAAGAGTCTGGTATTATCTATGGTAAGAAATTTTTAGATTTGTTTAATAAAAATCATATACGATTTATACTTAAAGAACGTAATGAACATAATATAATGAAAATATTGGATCGATGTGTGAGAACTATTAAAGATATGTTTTATAGAAAAATTAATACATTTTCTGATGAAGAATTTGATAAAATTAACAATATTGAATCATTGTGTAATATAGTATATACTGTTGTAGATGATTACAATGCAAAACCACATTCTGCACTCAATAATCTAACTCCAAATGAAGTATTCAATGATTTTGAAGTCCAAGATAGATTGTATAAAGAATCCCATGCTAGAAACTTAAAGAAGCGTAAAAGTGATACTCATTTTAAACCAAATGATTTTGTCAGAATAAAAGAACGTAGAGATAACAAACTTCAAAAAACTACTTATTATACAGATAAAGTATACCAAATACACAAAGTTGGACCATTTTCATATTCTGTTAAGAACTTGGATGGAACAATACCTAAAGAATTCAATCCTAGAGATATAGGTTCATATAGATTCAAATCACATGAAATAAAAAGAGTATCAGTTAATAGTATTACAACAAATGGCAAGTTTAGATTAAGACAAATTCATAGTATAAACAATGAAGCACAACCTATAGAACCAGATATTCAACCAGTACCAGAAGGTAGAAAAAGTAGATATGGTAGAGTATATAAGAAAAATTCACTATTTAATGATTTCGTATAACTTTTTATGTTTTTTATTTATGTTATTTTTTACATATTAAACAAACACCAATTTTCATCAAAAGTAATGAATTCAAAGTGCTTTTTCAAGTATATGGATTAAAGCATAAACCAGACAAATTTAAAGTATATATTAATACTTATAAGTTCTTCATTATCTTCTCAAACTCTTCAGCTTTCTTTCTTTTCTCTTCTTCAATTCTCTTCTTAAACTCTTCTTCCATTTTCTTTTCTAATTCATCGTTTTCTTTTTTCATCTTTTCTTCCATTTGTCTCTTTTGTTCTAATACCCATTTCTTTCTTAACTCTTCTTGTTGTCTCATATTCTCTTCTTCTTGAAGCATTCTAATAACAACTAATTCTTCTTTTCTTTTCTTTTCTGCTTCTTCTTGTTTTCTTTTTCTCTCTGCTTCTTCTTGTACTTTTCTAACTCTTTCTTCTTCTTGTTGTTTTTTCTTTTTTTCTTCATCTTCTTGTTTCTTTCTCTCTGCATCTTGATGTTTAATTTTCTCTTCTATCTCTTTTTGTTTTTCTTCATCTTTTTTAGTTAATTCAGCATTAAAATACTTCAATTCAGCATCCAGAATATCAATATCAGTAACATCAAGAAGTGTAGTATCAGACCTTGGTGACATTGGAGGTGTAAAGGTAGGACTTTGGCTACTTAATAAATCATCAGCAGATGTTCTTGATTCAGTATCTTTCACAATTATACCCATTGGTTCTTCATCAACAAAATCAGAATCCTTAACAATCTTTCTTTTCTTTAAATGAATTAATTCATCATCACTATCAATAACTGCTTTTGTTTTAGGTTTCTTTACAGTATCAGTTCTTCTTTTATAAACTCTTTTAGGTTTTTGAGGTACAGTTGGTGGTGGTGGTTCTTGTTGTGGTTGTTGTTGTTGTTTTAACTGAGGTTGAATAAAAGGTTTAATCTGTTTTACATCTGGTTTTGCAATACTCTTCATCTCTTCGTCACTAAAGTATAAATTCATATACTCATTTTGATCTAATGTCTCTAGATGTTTAATGGGAATTAACTTCTGATTATCAAACTTACACGAAAAACAATAATAAACTGCTGTAGCTGACTTCTCTAATTCGATATAGTTGAATTGTGGTGGACTTTGTTTTTTCTTTGATTTTTTGCTGTCATCATAAGCCAAACTTTGAATATACATTTCGTCGCAAAATGTCTTTAAATGCTGGATGTTACGACTCACTTTCTGATAGAACTCATAAGCCTATCCCTTTAATGGGAGCTGGGAGCATAATTCTGAATTGGTTGGTTGTTTGACTCTGTCTGCTGGCATTTTTGATTGAATGATTGAATAATTAATTTTCTATTAAAGTAAAAAAATGAAAAAAATAAAATACTGAAAATGAGTAAGAAAAGTGTGAATGAAAAAAACGGTTTTTCTTTATGTAATTTTTTAAGGGGGTACAAAAAAACAACTTTCAAAATCAAATACGAAAAAAAGACTATATATAAAATTAAATATTTATGATTGGTTTTTGAATTTCAATCTCAGGTTTATTAATAGGAATAATTTCTATTTCTGTTTCTAATGGTTCTTCATCTTCATTATCACTAACATTTCTAGAATTTATTCTACTATTTTCAGGTGTTAAAGTAAATGGAATAGCAGAAACAATAGTAGATTTTCTTAATGCTAATTGAACAGCAGGTTCTGGCTCAGCTAATATTTCACTTAATTCTGGAGGACAGGCTTTATGATAACACCATGCACATATTCTCTTGCATTTATAAAGAACCCATAGAACTACACAACCTAATAAAATATACAGTTCTTGTTTCAAACCATTTAAAGTATCTTTCATATCACCTAACATAACTAAAGATGTATTATATGACATATTATGTGAAATTATTTATATATAAAAACGTATAGAAATACAAAAATGAATTTTAAACCATAGTTAATTAATTATACAAGTAGGTGATGTAGTTAGATCTACTGTAGCTACCCCCGGGATAGAACTTATAGGTGTTTCTACTTTAGCAATATCTACCTTTGGTCGACCCTCGGCAGTGGAACTATTCTCTACTTTACGCTTCTTATCTTCTCCACTATTATCACTTCCTTTCTTTACTTCTTCATATCTTCTCTTCTTCTTATTTCTACACTCTGTACAAGATTTATAGAATACACCTTCACTCTTATAACCAAATTCATCATTAGCTTTCTTCTTACCACAAGTACTACATACTTGTGAATCTGAATCTGACTTTGTTATATCCTTTCTTTTTTTAGGTTTAGATTCGCTTTGTTTTTCTTCCTTCACTTCTTCTTCTTCCATTGTTATATCAATATCATCACCTGGTTGTTCACTCCATTCTGGATCATCTTCATACTCTTCAATCACAGAATACATACCATCCAGCATATCCTTAAATACTTTAATAATTAATGATTTTACATCAGGCATTTCATCTTGTTTTTCAATACTAGCATCAAGTTCATTTTGTAAATCACTCATTTTAATTTATGTAGATTATTTCAAAAATCGCAAGAAATTTACGAATGAAAAGAATTATGTAATATTATGTTTATTTCTATTCAACCAATCAAAAAACAAAATTCAATTAAAACCAATGATTTAAGAATTAGTTATGAAATCTTAGTCTTTCTTCAATGATGTTTTTTTCATCAATACCATAACGCTTTAACATCTTTGTTTTTCTGCGCTCTTCTTCAGGATCAACCCATTTTCTAGGACGTATGGTTGCTTGTGCTACTCTGGTTGGTTTATGAATTGCACGCCATTCTTCATACTTTCTGTCATCCTCATCAGCTGTATCAGATGTATACCACATTACTACTGGAGGTGATGGTGGTGGTGGTTGAGCTACTATTCTAGCTACTTCACTTTCAATGATTGCATAGATTCTTTCAAAGTCTTCATCTTCACGCTTATTTCTATCTTCTATATTAACATTCTCGATCAAAATTCTTGACATTCTTTTGAAATTATGATTGATAAAAAACAATAAGAAAAAGTTAAATGGAATTATATACAAAAAACAAAAGAAAAAATTTTAACCCATAAAATTACTCATACACTAAAATATATAAAGAAATTTAAACTCACCGCTTCCTCCAGTATAACCCGTACCAAAAACTAATTCACACTCAAATCGCTTATTCTTACCTGTAGAAGGCACCTAAGAATAGTCTGGTACGGGTTACCCACCTACAGTGATATTCTTACGGTTATACATATATTAAGAAAGCTTCAATTTTTTTAGAATAGATTAGTTATATGTTTTTGACCTAATTAAGTTTAATATCGAAGTTTAGAAACTATCGGACTAGCTAAAAAAAGTAAGGCTCAAAATTTGAACCTAAGGCTGAAAATACAAATTCTCCTTAAATTGTCATTTGTTAGTTTCTGAAAAATATCTGGATATGCTTCTGTATTTCTAGATACTTTTATTAATTCAACATTTTTTCTTGGACTTATCAAAATAAAATCAAATTTCAATTTTAAATTGGTTTTCTTATAATAATTTTCTGTATAGTTATATCCATTTTTATAAATCCTATACAAATTTTGCAGAGTCATTGTCATTTCAGATGTATATTTATGTTCTTTACCAACTGTAATTTGAACGCCAAAAGGTCCAAGTAATGCATCAATATCTGAAAAAGTAATATCATAACTGAAGTCAATAAATGGGATTTCACAATTATCATGACTCTCTTTAAATGAATCAATTTCATTACCCAATTTTTTCTCACTAATTACATGCTTTGTAACAACTGTCTTATCTAAAATCATCAGAATTTTTCATCAAAAATAATATTATTCTTTCATATAAATTTCCAGCAAAACTTCCATCTTGATTTTCAAACAATAAATCTATCATTTCATGACATTTATCAAATGAATTAATTGTTAATAGTTTATTACATACAATACTTCTTACTGTGTCAGAGATAAATCGAAGATTATTAGATTTAGTAACATCATTTTTATCTGTCTCATATGTAAGTATATTTTGATATTTTGCTTTTGATAAGGTGATATATTTATACCTTGGATCATATCGTCAATCACTTCTTTGTCCATATCATTTATTTCTCTGTCACACTTCTTCATATCATAATTATATTTTCCAATAATCCTCCGTAATATTCATAGTTCTTGAGATATAAACTTACTCTTCTTTTTAAATGATCACCCACAAAAACATTTGATTTCTTTTCTATTAATGTATATTTAATAAATCCTTTTTTATCAGGTTTGATTAATGCTAGATCTTTCAATTTCATTACTTTTTTCACTTCCTCTATTGTAAATGGAGGTATATACATCATCAAAGGACATCTTTTGTTTTGAAATGTTTTACACTTTTTATCACATGGATTAGCTAATACTATTATCATTTTTGCATCAGGATAATCTTTTTCATCCTTAAAATAATAATACTCACTATTATCAGATTGTCCAGATATATATCTAAATTCTATTCGAATATTGTTATTCTTTTTATGAATTTTGTTTATAATAATTTTTGCTAATTCGGATTTACCAATTTGTTTTTGACCAAATACCAAGTAATTTCTTTGATGTATATAATTCATATCTAAATCTTCAGGATAAATTAAATTCAACATATCATCGAAACATTTTCTCATTAACATCAATTCTTTACCATTGTAATATACATCAAAATCTTCTTCTGTATTCCTATTTTATTATAAATATATTATATATTCATACCTTTATACAATCTTCCATTTTTTCTCTATCTTTCTTACTTATCAAACACTTCATCATCTAATAAGATTTTTATAAATATTCCATTCATTATCAAATCAAAGAATTATTTTCGTCCAATATATAATAAACAAAATGAAATGCATTTGGAGGATAATGAAGATAGACTTGTTTTTCATTGTTTAATTTGAAATTTGGATTAGTTTCAATCACTATTTCTTTACCATCAGAATCTGTATATTTCAACTTCATAATTTCAGTACTTAATTCATATGCTATTATTTGTTTTAATGCCATTTTTCTAATATATTTATCATCGCCAATTGATATATACTTATCTTTTACATCCTCATACTCTGTCTCATCTTTAGGTGGATAGAATTTAAAAACAATGAAATATTCAACATAATCAGAAATGAACTTTAAATGGTCTTTTGGTTTTAATAAATAATCATTTAATTCATTATCCCATTCTAATTTTAAATCATATTTCAATATAATATTGGATAAATCATTATCTGCCAAATTATCTTTCTTCATATATTTATCTTTTTTTATAATATTCCCAATAATCTCTATCTTTATAGTTTTTATTATATAAATAATGGTAATAAATATGTCGAGGTATATTACCATATTTTTTGCATACATTTTTAAAATCATTACTTTTAACATCAATATAAATATCATCAGCAGTATTACTGCCATCAACAACATCATCACAATCAATACAGTATTTAAACCATTCTAATATTTCTATGTCATTTAAATAATCAAAATATAATTCTATATAATTACTAGAATCTCTATGCTTATCAGAATCTATATATTTATCATCACCTTCTATCCTATTGGGATCAATTTTACATGAGTAAAATCATTTATACACGATTGCTTAAGTCATCCAAGGAGGGTAAGAAGCTCCGAGTAAAGAAACAAGGAGCTAGTAGTAGAACCATAAGGAAGTCATCACAGGTGATTACATAGCAAGGTAAAGCAATACTAAAGGAAGAACTCATTAAAGCCATTGTGGATTACTTAAGCTTTTTAGCAACCATTGATGCAGACTACACTAACGATGAACCTTTAAGTACACCACCATCTACTTCTAAGAGACTTACAAGGATGAGAACAGCCCGAGGAAGTAAACAACAACAACAACCAAGGAAGTTGAGTCCAATTAAAGTACCGAGGAAATTGGTAACTAATTGTAAGGCTGAGAATAAACGAGATGTTAAAGTTCATTTAAAGTCCGAGGCTGAGAATAACAGGACGCTATCCAGGTAAAGGATCTTGCTTCTTGTAATGGTACGGTGATACTAGTTAGTCTAGATGGCTAGATGATTATGGAGATGGATGTAGACTAGAACCACATAAGACTTCATTTGGATCCTGACTTTAACCTAGCAAAAGAATCCATGGAGGTATGGGACAATGCATTAGTTACACTATCATTTTAGAATTAAAAATAGTCTTCTTAACGCTCAACGGCGCATTTAGCTCAACAACGCACAACAACCACTTCCATCTTCAAGGGGAACGTACAATGTTGGCCTACGACATCTAAGGGTAGTTGTTATCTCCTCCTTTACCTTCATTGACTTCAAAGGCACTTCAGGTACATACTTCAGTGTTGACGATAAGCTTATAAGAGAATGTAAATTTCTTACGGTGTTGATGATTCTTCGTTTGATGATACCTACGACCCTTGGGTGGATCTTGAAGCACCTATAATATAATACTCCATTCAAAGGCAACTTATTCTTGCATAGTTTCACACGTCTCATCCTGTATAGTAGTTGATACTTATTACGTTCTCCAAAGAATTGACTACAGATCTTATAAAAGTACTTGCAGTCTCTTTTAATTTCTATCAGCCGCCTTTTGCTGCAATAACAACAAATTAACACGAGGTGCTTAAAGTGAGAGGAAATTCTGAACTAGTCGGAGCCTCCTGGATTTACAAATTGTAAGGTTAATCTATCAGATGATGATGAAGAGGATTGATTACGTTTCATTAGATCGAAAGATCACTAGGAATTAGTAAACTACAATTATAAACTTAAAATTGTGAGTATTCTAATGAGATAATTAAATTGATTGTGTTTTAAATTATTTAATTTGTTGAATGTTTAGGTTATTAATCTTATGTATATTTATACTAGCTTTTTATATATATTTAAGCATGATTAAAAATGAGAAATATGTTAATTATATTGATGGAAAAATTAATAAATTAAGATATAATTTTCGAAAAATGATTAAGTATAATAGGGTTCAAATAGAAATATGTGATAAATCTTCCATGTTAGGCGAAGTAAGAAGAAATAGTTACAATACAGGGAATAATTGTGAGCCATGGATAGCAAGAGAATGTATATATGTATTAGATCATATACTTCCTAATAATGCAATTGGATTGGAATGGAGCTCAGGATCAAGCACTATTTGGTTAGGTCTAAGAATGAAAATGTTAATTTCTATAGAAAACTCTTATCAGTGGTATAAAAAGGTTAAATATACAATTGAAAAATTAAATATAAGCAATAAAATAAAAATATATAACATAAATAATGATAAATTGTCAGTTTGTCAAAATGATAGCCAATACATAAGTAAACATTTAAACTACAATGTATGCTATAAATCATATGTAGTGAACAATTATTTAAAAAACTATATCTTTGATTATATTAGCGTTGATGGAAGAGCAAGAACAGGCTGCATACTTAGAGCTATTAAGATAATTAAAAAAGAAAATGGTATTTTGTTATTAGACAATTCAGAAAGAAAAAGATACAAATGGGCAATTAATATCATACCTAATTATTGGAGCAGATATGATTATTATTACGAATACGGCGTAGTAACAATTTGGATTACTCATAAGAATTAATAATTATTTTGTCTTATTAAAAATACTAATTCGATGTTTAATCATTCTATTCCTTGTTGCTGGCTTATTTGATAGTTAGTTATTTAAATAAAATCTATAATGAAGATTTATATAAACAATCAGTCAAATTTTATTAGAATTTAAATTGTCATCATGTTTTTCTTCATAGTTTTAACACCAACTACTTAACATATGTTTACTAAAAGTGCCTTTAACACAACAGAAATCATTTTCATAAACTTATAGTTATGAAAATCCATACTGTTTTTCCATACAAAGATATTGGTTCTTTATTCACTATAGTTATATATTGATAGTTATATGATTGACAGGATCTACTGGATACTTTAAAGATGTTAAATTCATTCTATAAACATACTCTTTGTAGGAAAACTGTATATGAAACACATACTCTCAGCTTCTTTACTATAATTGGCTTAATTAATTAAACAATTTCTTCTTACTAAACTTTTAGGTAATAGTATATTCACATTGTCACGATAATTCTGGAAGTATACAATGTGAATTAGACTTAAATAGTAATCATAAAACATTAGTTGAAGATTGTAATAGTAGTTTCAAAAATATCGTTCGATTTGGCTCGAACGTTCGATTCATTTTTTTTAACTTTCTTTTGCTTTTTATTTGATTTTTCTAATATATATTTTTAAAAATATGAAATTCCATATCTCTTTCTATTTAACAAAATAAATTAAGTCAAGCTCGAGTATTTTATATTTTGAGTTACTCTAAACTAGTTGAAATACTTTTGAGTTAATATTTTAAATGACTACTATATTATATGTATTAATTTTGGTTAACATAAAATCAAATGAAAAACCCCTACAAAATATTTTTTTAATTCGGACAATTGTATAAAATTGTATAGAACCTTCTTTTAGGCTAATTACTCTTCTGGGATGTTTGTTATCTTTCTAATTCTTTTAATGTCATTGTCTAGAACGAAGTCACCCTGTTTGTAAAGACATGTCATACATGCTTCACGATATCTAAAAGCATAATTATGTCTGGTGGCTTGGCTTGACATAATTTAATTCCAAATTCTAGATACTCCATCCAACACTTTTAACATTTCTAAGTCTAATCATCGATTCATCTGAGAACATAATCGTCTTATAATCCAAGAATATGTTTTGAGATACTGTCATTAATCTTTCTTCAACGTTCTTTTGGGTCAAGCCTAGACAAACTCCACTATTTCCAAAAAAGATCTTCCATGATTTACAATAACGACGAATAGTACTTAATGATACTGTTGAGGGGATTAAGCTGTTCTTCACCAACACATTTCTGAGTGTTTTGGCAGATTGAATTGTAGTGCCATTAACTTGATTTCTCAAGATATAATCTCTAACAGCTTGCCCACTAATGATAGAGTTCAAAATAATTGGCTTTCTCCCTCTTCTAACCTTAGGTGGTGAAATACTTGATTTGGCTTTGGACGTCTTCAACCCCATAATTTGTAAGTACTTCCAAATAGTACTCTTGGTTCTTACCATTTTTAAGGCAATTTCTCCAATACTACAAGATTGTTTTACCATAGCTCTAATTTTCTCTTTTTCAGACTCTGTAACAGGAGTTTTTTTGACAGTGACTTTACATAGTTGTTTTGGGGATCTCATTTGCTCTAATTAGCGAGAAAGATCTAAATAAAGGGAATGAAAATTCAAACAAAACGACTATTTTTATTGAAATCGTTGTATTTTTGTTTTTTCGATTTTTAATTATGAAATAGTTATTTGATCAGTCTAAAAGTAAAATTTTGTTGATTACCTATAAGGTAGCAATAGATTTATGATATAAAAATCAATAGATAAAGAGACATTTCAAAAAGCGAGAAATAAAAATAAAAAAAATACAACAGCTAGTTTAGTATTTTTTTATTATTTTTGGTTATATTTTTTTGGTTGAATTATTGATAGTTTTCTTTTATTTTATAAAAACTCTATCAAGTCAAACTTGTAAATCTACAAAATAATAAAGACAATACATATGTATTGTATTAAAAGAGGATGGGATGGCCAAGCCAAACCCATTTTTGATTCTACTATTATCTTCCAACTAAACTTTCAGGTATTAATATATTCACATTGTCTGTAACTGATCCAGTATTTAATGATGTTCTCATCATTATCATCTCAACTAAAGCTATATGTTTATACTTCAAATCACTTCCTCTGTATTGAATACACTTACAGTTACTAGCTCTAAAATAATGGATCAACTCCTTCAATATCTAAAATAATGTATATTGCAGATATAGGATATATAACAAAGTAAGTTTAAAAGTAACAAGTTTATATTTGTCATTTAGTCACTGTTATTTATAGAATCTTAGGTGGTAGTTCTTCAATCACAACAGATGAACTTATTCTCTGGTTAACTGGTGTAACATAATCTTGCTAAAGCTGTTGCTGAAGCTGGTGTAATATATCCTGAAAAATCATCATCTCATCATATTAATTTTGTTGTATCTATAGATTAATCATTGTTGTTGTGCGCCATTTGTCATAGTTGGCCATTTGTCTACCAGACACTTTTAAAACAAATTAAATGTATATTCTTACTTGTCTTGATGAAAAATTGTTACTTTTATACTTACTTTGTTATATGACCTACCTCTGCAATATACTTTTTTGTTAATATAAATAGTTTGAATATTTGAGCCGTTTGTTTTCTAGAAATTTTTGAAGCAAACTAAATGCATATTTAGCTAATATAGACCAAATTACATTAGCTGAAATAATTAGAATATAATAATTATTAAATCTTTCTATATAAAAAAGAAATGTAAAAAATAGGCTTGAGTGAGGCTTGATTCTATATTTTCTTTTTTCATTTTAAATGTCTTATGATCAACATTAAGTTGTTCTAATCATTTCAGCTAATGTATTTTAGTCTATATTAGCTAAATATGCATTTAGTTTGCTTCAAAAATTTCTAGAAAACAAACGGCTCAAATATTCAAACTATTTATATTAACAAAAAAGTATATTGCAGAGGTAGGTCATATAATAAAGTAAGTATAAAAGTAACAATTTTTCATCAAGACAAGTAAGAATATACATTTAGTTTGTTTTAAAAGTGTCTGGTAGACAAATGGCCAACTATGACAAATGGCGCACAACACCTCTCACTTTTTCTCATCCAATATATATCATTATAATATTCTCTGTTTATATTATAGATATAAAAAATATATATTTTATCATTTTTTCTTTTCTTTTTTATATTTAAATTAATAAATAAAGTTATGAATATTTATTTTGTATTTCTATCCATTATTTCTATCATCACATTAGTATATTGTTTAATAAATATTAATAGCAATAAAGTATTTAGTAACAAATGCAGTATTTCAAAAATATTTACATATCAAACATACTATGAAAGTAATTTATACCCAAGATTATGGAGTTGTCTATATAATGATGTAAATGAGAAATTTAATAAATCATTTCATAGTCAATCAGGAGAAGATAGACTATTTTATAACAATTTCTTTAAAAATAAATTAAATGGAATATATATTGAATTAGGTGCTTTAGATGGATTAACTTATAGCAACACATATTTTTTTGAAAATTATTTAGGTTGGTCAGGATTGTTAATTGAGGGTGGATTTGATAATTGCATCAAGCTATTGAAAAATCAAAGCAAAAGACCACGATCACAAATTATCTGTTCAGCTGTGTGTAAAGAAGATATAACAGAATATAAACAAAAATCAGCAGTAGGGGGAATATCAGAAGAATTACCTAAAAATTGGTTCGGATTAGATCGAATAAAGTCAGTTACTGTAAAATGTAGCAATATAAGCAACATATTACATATTCACAATATAACACATATTGACTTTTTTTCATTGGATGTTGAAGGAGCTGAATATAATGTATTGCAAACTTTTGATTTTTCTGTTTATGTCCATTACTGGACAATAGAGTTTAATGGAAATAGGAATAATAAAAACATGTTAGTGAGAAAGATGCTAACAGATAATGGATATAAGCAATGCAATATTAAAATGATAAACAGAAATGAGTGTTGGGAAGATAAAGATTACAATAAGAAAGTGAAAGAATTAATTTCATTAGAGAATACATATAGATCAAATTTTGGTATGAAGTGCAATACTTAATCAAGTTTATTTAAAGAATAGTACCCTTTTTAGTTCCTTTTTTCAAAATTAGTTTTTAATAAATTTGATAAATATTTATATGGCACATCTTCACATGTTTTATTAATATCATGAGAAGATTGTTGTGTGCCATTTGTCATAGTTGGCCATTTGTCTACCAGACACTTTTAAAACAAATTAAATGTATATTCTTACTTGTCTTGATGAAAAATTGTTACTTTTATACTTACTTTGTTATATGACCTACCTCTGCAATATACTTTTTTGTTAATATAAATAGTTTGAATATTTGCGCCGTTTGTTTTCTAGAAATTTTTGAAGCAAACTAAATGCATATTTAGCTAATATAGACTAAAATACATTAGCTGAAATAATTAGAATATAATAATTATTAAATCTTTCTATATAAAATAAGAAATGATTTTCTAATGTTAATGATTTAATCACTATTTTAAATCTGATTTACTATAATATGATTTAATACAGAAACTCCTCAAAAATAACCAATTGTAAGGGATTATATTATTATATACAATAAAATTTTTGCATTTTATGTCTTTTTGTTTAACTTGTGGAATGTATTTTTGTATATCATTCTTGACATTATAAAATATACTACGATAGAAATATGGATTTAAATGATTATAATCATCATAAATACATCTATTATTATATGTAAGGTTGCATATTCTTTTGCTACAATAATATTTCGATAGATCGTTAAGAACTAAATAATCATTATATGCGATATTAAGATTGAAAGGTATATAAGTAATATTATGGTTTATTAATGCAATTCTTTTTTTTATTTGCGTTAAACAATCTATTGACTTATTGAAAGTAGGTGTAGGTTTATATACTATTAGATATTTACATTTTGATTTTAAGAATAGAACATACTTTGTATATTCATCAATCAAAATAGGTAGCTTATAATTTAATCTACAAGATATCATATTCATGGATATTATTAGATAAAATATGTTATAAACATCATTAATATATTTTATAGAATTATGTATTATCCAGTTTGTATAAACAAATTTATAGTATATCTTAATTTTATTTCCACATATTTTAAGCAAAACATTTACAAGGAATCTGTATGAATGAGAATCACCAATAATTAATATATCATTTCTACTATATTCAAAATTATCACAACAAGTAACAATAAATGTGTACTTTGGAACAATATCTTTTAATTCTGTTTTACTCTTTGATATTTTAAATGACACAATTCTGCAGATAAAATAATAGAACAGAACAAATGCTAATGAATATACTATATTGAGTTCTTTTAAATGTATAGTAATAGAGCTTTCTATATATTTAAGAATAACATATATGGGTAATAAAAAAATTAGCAACATAATTGAATTATTTTTAATTGATAATGGATAATGAATAAGGTATAAGATATATGAAATATTTCCTATTTTTTCAATAATATATATACTAATACTTTGTGATTCATTTACTAAATATATAAAAGTAAATAATAGAATTACTATATTGCTTAAATAGTAATTACTATTTGTAATGGAAAGTGAATTGAGTATTAATATAATTGAAATACATTTTATATACTTATTATTTATTCTTCTATAAATAAATGATGCTTTTCCTATTAAATATTCATACAACCTAGTTATTGCAAAATAATATGAAAAATTATTATCTTTTATATCAATTATCATGGATATTAAATAAAATATGAATATGAAAATCATTTTTGCTTTATGAATTAATGGATATATGAAATATAAGTGAAGATCCATTGATATATACCAATAATGTAACAACACTTTCTTAGTATTAGACAAAAAGTAATCATTACCTATGTAATAATAGTAAATATTTGAAACAAATAGTAAAGCATTATTATATTCATCAATTACATTTGATATATCATATTTATCATATACTGAATAGAATACTAATATCGAAAACTGCACAAAATATGATAGTATTATTATTCTTTGAATCCTATGCACAAAAAATAATAAAATTGATTTGTTTTTCTCGTATTGATTGTATACTAAAAATCCTGATATTAGTATAAAAACATCTACTCCTTTATATCCGCTTTTAATAATATTAAAATGAAATAAAATTATAAATAATATTGAAAAACCCCTTAATAATTGTATATCAATATAATATTTCATTTTAATTTATTGAAAAACAATAGATTTTTCATATAGACTTTCATTTTTGATGTTATAACAAATGACAAAATGTGAATTCAAATTTTATCTTAAATTATTTTTTATAATTATATGTTTTATGATATTATATAAATCTATACATTTTAAAATTGATAAAATAAAAGAAATAAAACTTATAAATATATATGAAAGACAAAACATATCTAAATTATTTATAAAATCAGTATACTTATATAATAGTAGATTAGAATATATAAATGGAATATATAATGCAATCAAAATATGTAAAGGTAAAGAAAAAGTAATAATAGTACTATTATTCTATAATCAAATCAGACAATTCATCGAAAGAAATTATTTGTTTTTGAAACAAAATTATCATGATAGATTAATTTTCTATGTAACAGATAAAGTAAATATCCAAGAGAATTATAAAAATATATCTTATTATGTAGTTGATGTTTCAAATATATTTGCAAGATTTCCTTATAAATTTAATGAATCATATTTTAAACCAAATTTTACGAAAAGAGGTAAATGGAATTATCAGCATATGTGTAGATTTTTCTTTAGAGATGTGTTTTTACATAAATCTCTATGTAACATAGATTTATTCATGCGTTTAGATTCAGAATCTGTGCTTAATACTACGATCAATTTGTTCAAATACATGAAAAAGAATGTTGTATATATGCATAACAAAATAACTAATGATAGTGGTAAAGTTGTCAAAGGGTTAAAAGAATTTACAGAATCTCTTGTGAAATCCATGAATATTATAGCAAAAGATAATGAAAAATATAGTAATATATTTAATTCTACTGCAAAAATGTATTACAATAATTTTGAAATATGTAGGGTGAAATTTTTTACATCAAAAGAGATGTATCAATTCATTAATTTAGTTGATTTAAGTTATGGTCAATTTATATATAGATGGGGAGATGCTCCTTTACGATATATAGGATTATCATTATTTACTGAAAAAAGCGCAGTTATACCTTTACCTCCTTCAGTAAAATATTGTCATCAAAACTGTTAAAATTACATATAAGATAAGATGAATTATAGATATGATTTGGTGTTGTTAAAGGGTTATGGAATTTTATTTATTTTATTTTATCATAATAATATTGATATGTTCAAATATGGATATTTAGGAGTTATAGTATTTATAAATATAGCAGGATTTTTATCTCAAAGACAGAGAGAAAAATATAATTGCCGAAGTATTTACCATAGATATTATAGAATATCTCCAAGTTATTATCTTTTGATAATATATACAATTGCAGTTCTAATAAACAACAAAATTTTGAATGAAAATGATTGTATAGATTCTATGTATGCTTTTATATATGTTTATAACATAAGGCTAATATATAGTGAAAATGATTACTTTTATAAAGAAAATAAATCCTTCTTCAATCATTTATGGTATGTATCTGTTATATTTCAATTATTCTTAATTCAAATAGTTCTTCAAAGTTTATTCAAAAGTAAAATGTTATATTATGCAATCATAGTTTTTTCTTTATCATATGATTTTATAAGTGAATGTTATTTAAAGGATAACTCATATTACTATAACACATTAATAAGAATATGGTATTATTTACTTCCAATATACACCAAAATTAATGTTTATATGAATATTGATATTGGAATATTGACTATTATAATTTTAAATATGTGTATTATAGTTAGTCCTTTCATTAATGTTATTCTATTATCAGTTTTATCAACGATGATATGTACAAGTAAAAATAATTATACTATATGTCATTTAATAAATAAAATAGTTGCCTTTATTGGAAAAATATCTTATACATTATATTTATGCCATTATATATTTAGTTGTAACAAAAAAAATAAAATTGTAATGAGTATTACGAAGTCTCTTCTATTAGCTATTATTGAATTTTATTTGATAGAAAAAAATATCAAAACTCATGGAAATGTTATATACTTATTCATTTTATGCTCTGCTATTGTAATAATAAAGAAAATGATTGTATTTCTGAATATTAAAAGGATAGATAAAAATATAAGTGTTATAAAAGAAGGAATAGCTTCATCTTATCAATTATGGTGTAGTCATTGTCATTTAAAAGGAAATGATTATATTACAGAAAGGAATTTTTTGTTGATTGGAGATTCACATTTAGAACAATGGATTCCAGCTCTAGTTCCTTTTACAAAACAGCATGGCATAATGATGCATTATTTCTATTTTAGATTAAGATGTGACAATTTTACTGAATTATATGACAAATATTTTGGTAATACAAAATTAAAATGGATTTTAGTAATATTTAGTTCAGTTATGTCAGAATATGCTGATAATAAATACAATGAAATAGAATATAATGTTACAAGTATGATTAAATATTTTACCTCTTTTATACCTAATGCATTATATATTGAAGATACTCCAAGGTTAAAAAATAGTAACATTTGTTTATATTGTTATATGAAACATAGAAAAGAATGCTATACTATTATTGGAATAAATGCTACGATATATCCAATACATATTACAGAATTGAATAACACAAAATACATTTCTTTAAATCATAAAATATGTACAAATAAAAAATGTAATTGCATAATACAAGGTATAAGCGTGTATGATACAATGACACATATAACACCTTTATATTCAAGAACATATCGAAATAATTTCAATGATGTATTATCAAATATACTTACCATTGAAAATAAAACACTAAATAATAAAATAAGAATGTGCAACTTTTATGTATATGGAAAGTATTATTATAGAAACTGCTAGATCAATATAATGTATTTATTGTATGATCGGATAAACTTGACATATACAATAAATACATTCTTTTATTATATTAAATTCGTAATTTTTGATATACATCCAGCTAAAGCCATAAGAGAATACTAATATGCACAACACATATTGTTATTTTTATACTTAATTTGTCATATAACCTATGTCTACAATATACTATTTTGAGATAAATACTATTGTATGAAATACATTAACTGAGATGATTAGATTTAAAAGTTGGCTTGAGTGAGGCTTGAATTTATTTGTATTTTTTCGATTATTAAACCATCTTGTATAAAATGAAATTTAGGAAAGACATTGATGGTCTGAGAGGAATTGCTGTTTTATTAGTTATAATTTATCACTATAATTGCAAAATATTAAGAGGAGGATATATAGGTGTTGATGTTTTCTTTTTAATATCAGGTTATATTATGATCATGGTTTATGTAAATAGAAAATTAACGAAAACTTCTTTGTTAATAGAATTCTATTTGAATAGGATAAAAAGAATTATACCAATTAGCTATTTAATTTTGTTATATGTATTAATAAATATAAAGAATCTGAAAGATTATAATCCAAATAATGTTCAAACTGATGTAAGATATGCTGTATTTGGCATAGCTAATATTCGATTCTATAATAAAAATTCTACATTTTTGGTCATTATCAATAGAAGAACAATTCTACTTGTTGTTTCCCTTTATTTTATTTAGCACAAATGTAATGAAATATACGTTATTCCTTATATCATTAATCTATTCTATTATTATATCAAATAGGTATTATAGCTTAGCTTATTTTATGTTGAAAGTAAGATTGTGGGAATTCTTATTCGGAATGATAATGTATATTTTGCAAAAGTATAATCAGCACAATACAAGTACTTCATCACTACTAGGGGTTATAATTCTACTTATGTTTTCATTTATGTTTAATACATCTATCCAAGTTATTATCCTCTAATACCATTCATATCTTTAATACCATTGTTTTATAATGAAAATTATACTAAATTCTCTGTGAATGAATTACTTAGATCATATCTTTTATCATTTATAGGAGAGATATCATACTCATTATATTTATGACACTATATTCTATTAATACTACATAGAAGTAAGGTATTTATAGTATATATTATCTCAATTTTAGTTCATTCTTTATCCTCATATTATTGTATAGAATTTCCATTTAAATATATCAAAAAATACAGATGGTTAATTATTGTAATATCTGTTTTATTAGGTGCAACACTATATAGAATAAGTTTCAGAAAATATAATTATGGTATTATTACCAAACCTCCTCTATTCTCATCAAATTATAATACATTAAGAATAGAATGTAAAAGAAATGCTGTAAGAAAGACAGATTTTTCATATATAGTTAATAGAAATTGGTATTTATTGATAGGAGATTCTCATTTACTTGTTTGGTCTAAATTACTGTATAAACTAGCATTGATAAATAAGTTACATTTATTATTTATATGGGTTAAAGTCAACAAAATGACAAAAAGTAGATATAGCATGATAGTGCAAGAAATCAAACAAATAAAAATATATAGAATAGTATCTATTTTCATATCATATTTTGTAAATGTACTAAAAACTAATAATAGTATTATCCAAATAAAAATATTGGAATGTATTAGTCAATTAAATAATATAACAAATGACATTTATTTCATAGAGGATATTCCCTTGCTTAAATTTAATCCTCATAATTACATTAAAGAAAATGTAAATAATCTTACTTTTCGATTATATACAAAAGAATGTGTATTTTTTGAATATAATATAATCAAACATTTTATGAGAGAAAAGTATTTATCATTCATAGATATTTTATGTCAAAATGGCACATGCAATCTATTGATAAATGATATACTTATGTATGTAGATAATAATCATTTATCTTTTGAATTTATTCATTTAAAAATATACTCATTATTATTTTCATTAAGAATGATATTTAATATAAAGGATATTAAGTATTATTTATACAGTAATAATTTTAAACTACACTTTATTAATGATACTATAAATTGTGGTTAGTCAAAAGAAAAATATATAGATGATTATAATGATTCTATATTTTAATGTTACTATTTTAATATTTCTTCAATTTATAATATATGAAATAATATTAACAAGCAATTCAAGGATTTGTTATAATCTTTATAGTTCGTGTATCAAGAAAAGAATCAAATCATATGTTGTAGAATACTCTATAATTTCTAAAGCAGTGATAAATGATGCATTGAATTTTCAAATAAATTATGTAAATAAATACAATGTTCCACATCATTATTATGTTGCTCTAGATACAGATTCATATATATTTATGAAAAAATATACATTAAACTTATTCCTTTATATGATAAATATAAGCAATGGAAAAGATGTTGACTATGGATCTGAAAACTATGGCAAGATTGTGTTAAGCAAAACAAAAATTAACCAAATTTTACTTTCTTTAAATAAAGAAATTATTCTGTTAGATATCGATATTTATTTCTTTGAAAATCCAATAAAGTCTATCCTTAATTATTCAGAAGATTTAATTATATCTCAAGATGGAAATAAAATAGTCAATACAGGCCTGTAGTATAAACAATGAGTTATTAATTCTATTAGCTATTTAAAAAGTAATAATCGGACAAAATTATTCATTGATAATGTATTAAACAAATCAAGGTCTTTAAAATTGAATAGCGAACAAAAAATATGGAATATTGTAATAAATAGCAAAAAAAATACAATTTCCATTATTTATTTAAATATTTATATATATTGCAATGGCGATATATTCTACATAAAAGGGAAAAGACATTTCTATGACGATTTAAAAGGTATTTCTATTTATACTTTATATAGATAATCATTGCATATCTGTTCATAACAATTATATTAAAGGAGCAGATGCAAAAATATATAGAGAAAAAGAAATGCTGTTTTACAATGTCGATTTAGACAATTACTATAGTGAATTGAATAGAAATTATTTCACTTTTATATATACTAATATATCAACAATTGATGATATTGAGAATCTATTGTGGATTGGATTATATATTTCGAATCTTACAAAATATGTATTCATCTTTCCAAAAATAGTATGTAAATATTGCGGAATATATAATACAGTATTCTGTTCATATATTGATTGTTGGAAAATAAGAAACCTTGATAATTGTTTCAGCAGTAAATATAGAGAAAATGTATAATTATTTATATCTATTAGTTTAGTCTTTTATAAATAATACTTTAATACCTCAACAAATAAAAAATAGTATTTCTATATTTAAATATAATATGAGTATAATAAATTATGAAACAATAAAATCATATTTAAATATACTTATAAAATACATTATAATTGATATTGATTTTTCAGTAAGCACTATTGAGTTATTTAACTATACATATAGAAAGTGCATAGTAAGATATTAAAATCTTAAAACTTTAAAGCATGAAACAATTTATTATGGTTTGACTTATTCTTCATTATGTATATCCATTCTTTCAATGTTATTTTTGATTTAAATGAATATTTATAACCTATGTCATTTTTATTTAATGGATGATATGAAAGGTTATTAAGAAAAACAAATTCTATACTTGAATGCTCAGATTGTGAATGAATATATTTATTTAGTAACTTTTTTACTTTATATATGTAATTAATACCCCATCTTTGAATGTGCTCATTAGTTTTATATCCTATTCCATGCAATGTTTTTAGACGAAGTGTTTTATATTCTTTTGTGCTACAGTAGTACCATCCTCTATTATTTATAAAATATTCTCCAGAAATACAATCACTGTCTATACAATCATATTTAAATTTATAAATTCTTAAAATATATTTTATACATAACATGATATGTTCAATATGAAATGTCCACATAAAGAATTGTTTATTTTTACCACCACAATAACCTGTTCTTTTTAAAGATGGATAGTAGCGTAATACTTCATTAGCTGTAATAACATACAAATTATCTATTTCTCTGTATTTTTGATTATTCACATCTGTTAAATAAATATATATGTTATTATTGTTGGATAAGTTTTTCCATCTATTGAATCTAACTAACTGAAAGGAGGTAAAAAAATGAAATCTAATTAGAATTACATTTTTGTAATAATGGCGCTTTATTGAATTTGATATAATTACATATAGAATTAGAGATATTATAAAATAATACATTATATATTATATTCAAATCATATGTTTGATATTTCATTTGCAAGAATAACAATCAATGAATAGAATTATATTTATTATTTTATTAATTTTTATTTCATTTTATTATGTAATTTATAGTAGTATTTATATGATAAATGTTAATATTTTAGTTGGTAATTCATTTAAGAATTATTATATTCTTCCATTTCATCCACTTTCATGCAACTATAGACATTCATTTTATCAATGCAATTATATTAAAGATAGATATACTAAATACAATGGTATTATTTACAATGGAAATAGAAGGTTTCCAATCAATATTAGCAACACAATTAATATTATTATGACTACGGAAAAATTAAGCCAAGTACAATTTATGAAAGATATAGGTGATGGCAGATACAAAAACTATCAGATAGGAATTGATTACAGATTATTTAACAATAAACATCATATATCATATCCAATTTATTCTGACTATAATCTTCACAACTTTATTGAAACTTCTAATAAAAACTATGGCAGTATTATGCAATTCAAAGAGAGAAAAAATATTGTTTATATCCAGAAAGTCTCATACAAAAACAGAAGATATATAGTTAAGGAAATAATGAAGTATATAAAAGTAGATTCATTTGGTAAAGACTTAAATAATAAAGAATGGCCAAAAAATATACCAATAAAGAATAAAGTGGATATACTAAAGCAATATAAATTTTGTATAGCTATTGAAAATTCTATTATTACATGGAAAAATGGAACAAAATATGAAGCACCAGAAATAAATAATGAATATGTAACTGAGAAATTGACAGATTGTTTATTGGCTGGTTCTATTCCTATATATTTTGGACCAAAGGATATAAATAAATTTCTTCCTCATCCTGATGCGATAATTAATTTGAGCAATTTCGACTCTATATATCATTTAGTAAATTATATTAAGAATATTATAAATAATGTCACTTCATTACAACATCACCAACAGTGGCATTATAACATATCTAAAGAATGGTATAATAGATTTAATTACATTTATAATTTCAATTATTGTAAAGTTTGTAATTACATTTTTTCTAAAAACACTCCTACTATTATATCAACTTAATGTATAGATTATTTTTATTTTATATTATAATATGTTATTTATATTTCATATTGTTTTTCTATAGTTCAGACACATTTTCGTTACAGAATAATGAAAGATTGAATGATTTTGAACAACTCCATATGAATATACTAAATAAAATTAGCTGTAATTATCCTTTAAAAGAAATAAATGTAGGTAGTATTTTAGTGTTTCTTCTATCTAGAGATAGATTATATGCTGTATATTATTCTCTAAAATATTGGCTTAAAATTTATAAAAATACAAAATTGAAAATCATTATTTTTGATCATAATACTACATTTAAAGGGCTATTAAAGTACTATGATTATTTAATAAAAGAATATAATATACATATTTACTACTTAAAAGAGACTAAATGGAGAGATGCAATTGATAAAGAAGTTACTAATGTAATATATAGCTACTTAAAAAGAAATATATACATAAGATATTACATTCTTTCAGATATTGATATTATATTAAACAATGTACCTAGTGATATATTTCAGTTTTATGCGACTATACTTAGCAATTGCAATATCAATGTAATTGGACCATCATTAATGATCAATGATATATCACCAAATTTTCCTGATTACAAAAAAGTATACTCATTTGAATCTAGATACATAAAAAGTAATCATTATGAAGTTTATTATAAAAATAGTTATTATTCAGTTATTGAAGCAGATATAGATACAATATTTGGAATGAGAAGAAGAAATACTAAATTTAAAAGGCATTCTAAAAAATCTTTTAGATCTCTTGCTCCTTATATTGCCCATCATGTAGATTGGTATATATCGTTTAAAAACATACCTATATCATTTATTTATTATACTAATCATACTAAATCTATTAATCATTCTGGGTCAGCTTTTAACATCACCAACTCTTTAAATCAACCTTAGATATTATAATTTTATACTCTGACATATACTTTTCTTTCTTTTGTACCTATTCAAATGATCTAATAATTCTTTTCCATTCCAAAATATATACTTCTTTCTTTTACAATTTTTGTATCTACTATATATTCCCTTATACAGAATCAATAATGAGTATGTTGAATAACTACTTAACATTAATTTATCTGATTCACTCACTATATATATATCAATAACTGTTTTCTCAATATCTACTTGATTCATACTTCCTGAGAGATATGTATGCTTAATATCAACATTAGGGTTGTATATTATTGTACTATTATTTACACTAAGAAATTTTTTAGAAAAATTAGAATTAAATGAACTCAAAATGAAATTATATTTACTTCTACATAATCTTGTTGCCATTTTTCTAATTTTGTATATTACCTTCCCATCTATTAAACATTTTCTTTTAAGGCAATCATCATTAAAACGAGTATGTATACCTACATATATAACATTGTTATCTCTTTTGAAGAATTTTTGACCTTTCCTAATATGCTTTTTATAAAATGTAAAATAATAGTTTAACAAAATATAGTTAACTTCAAGTATTTGACCTTTAATATCTTCTAATTTTGAGCAATTAATGAATTTAAAATACTTTAACTTGTTATAAAAAATTCTTGCACATATTATGGTTGGAACTAAATCATGTATACTCTCAATCGATATAGAAAGAAGTTTTGATCTACTAATAGTGATTACCATATCAACAGGATTAATACAATATCGATAAAATGAAAAAACTAGCGACTTATTAATCTTATCAATAGATTTTATTGGAGTAGGATCAACAATACTTAGATTTATATATTGTTTTATTACACTTCCTATAACTATTGCTATATAGACATTTCATATACAATGAAACTGCCTATCAGACAAAACTGATAATAAATATGTTCCAGTTATTCCCAATAGTTTATTTCCTAATCCTCCAGCTGACTCAATACTATATAATACACCATAATTCTTTTTGTGAAAATATATGCTATATCTATATATAAAATAAAATAGAATAAAGAAATAATATAACTGTTTTATTATCATTTCATAATAAATAATATTCTGTCAGAATTTACCAATAGTATCTAAATATCGTCGTTTTGTATCTTATTTGTCTATTGCTATAATATTTTCATATATAGTATTTATTAAAGAATTAATTTCTAAATATGCATATAATAATGATATAATACTACATACTATAATGCGAATGAATGCAATAAAAAATATTAAATGCTTGAATTACAGTTCACATATAAGAAAATATACATGTGTTGATATAGAGAAGATATTACCTAGGAGAATATTTTATGAATTATATAAAGTCTGTATATAGACATTATATCATCAATATCAAAAAATGTAAGTATTGGACATTGTGAATGGAAATATCCAAAGTTTCTGTTTGATGCAGCATTGTGTTTTTTATATCTAAGTAGAATTACTAATTTCTTAGTGCATTTTTCTAATTCTTTTGATTTTTGTTTATAGTATTTTGATAAATTAGCATTAACTCCTGACAATACAATAATTATTTCTTCTGAATATTGAATAGAATTACATATACTTCTTTTTAAAGTATTAAAACATCTTTCATAGTCTTCATAAGTTGAAGGTATTATTAGGGACATACAAAATGGATGTATATTAGTTATTAAATAAATATACTTTTCACATATAATTAATAATATAAATGTAAAGGTAATAATAATTAATTTGTTTAAATCTATTTTATGAAGAATTGAATTTATAAAATCATCAGAACGCTATACCCACTATACCCACTTCATCAAAAAAATTTGTCTATAATGCAGAACAAAGAATTTGTCTACCAGACACTTTTAAAACAAACTAAATGTATATTCTTACTTGTCTTGATGAAAAATTGTTACTTTTATACTTACTTTGTTATATGACCTACCTCTGCAATATACTTTTTTGTTAATATAAATAGTTTGAATATTTGAGCCGTTTGTTTTCTAGAAATTTTTGAAGCAAACTAAATACATATTTAGCTAATATAGACTAAAATACATTAGCTGAAATGATTAGAACAACATAATGTTGATCATAAGACATTTTTTACATTTCTTTTTTTATATAGAATGATTTAATAATTATTACATTCTATATAAATGAAGCTTGAAACAACTTGGTTAAATAACGACTTTTTTACATCATTAATCTTGTGTTTTAGAGTCGCCCAGACCTTTTCAATAGGATTTAAGTCTGGAGAAAACTGTGGATGTCTGATAGGTTTCCAACCGTTCCTTTGAAGATATTCTGTGGTATACCTACTTTTATGTATGCTGGCATTGTCTTGTAAGAAATAACATTGTCTCTGATGGTTAACCAATGGATGCTGTTGAATTAGAGGCGGTAAAGTTTTCTTTAGAAATCGACAATATCTAACTGAATTTATTCCCTTACTCTGCATAACCATCAGATCAGTGAATCCATACTCTGAAAAGGCACCCCAGACCATAACACCTGCGTTTCCTAATAATAGTTTTCCAGAAATACTCCATCCAACACTTTTAACATTTATATCCAAGAATATGTTTTGAGATACTGTCATTAATCTTTCTTCAACGTTCTTTTGGGTCAAGCTTGGACAAACTCCACCATTTCCAAAATAGATCTTCCATGATTTGTACTTAATGATACTATTGAGGGGATTAAGCTGTTCTTCACCAACACATTTCTGAGTGTTTTGGCAGATTGAATTGTAATGCCATTAACTTGACTTCTCAAGATATAATCTATAACAGCTTGCCCACTAATGATATACTTGATTTGGCTTTGGACGTCTTCAACCCCATAATTTATTGAAATCGTTCGATTTTTGTTTTTTCGATTTTTAATTATGAAAAAGTTATTTGATCAGTCTAAAATTAAAATTTTGTTGATTACCTATAAGGTAGCAATAGATTTATGATATAAAAATCAATAGATAAAGAGACATTTCAAAAAGTGAGAAATAAAAATTAAAAGAATAAAACAGATAGTTTAGTTCTTTTTATTATTTTTGGTTATATATTTTTTTTGGCTGAATTATTGATAGTTTTCTTTTATTTTATAAAAACTCTATCATGTCAAGCTTGTAAATAGTACAAAAAATAAAGACAATACATATGTATAGTATAAAAAGGGAATGGGATGGCCAAGCCAAACACATTTTTGATTCTACTATTATATGGACTTTATAAATTGACAAACATAATCTTGAAATTACCTACTTTATTTTTATGAGATAGATGAATAATGTTTCCTTCTATAACACTTAATAAAACAAGAAAATCAAATAATAAACGAAAAAATGAAATAATTGTATGTCATAATTTGTGAAGGGGAGTATATTGCAGACATAAGTTATATTACAAAGTAAGTATTAAAGTAACAATTATTTATCAAAATAAGTAAGAATATAAATTTAGTTTGTTTTAAAAGTGTCTGTTAAACAAACTGCCTACTCTGACAAACTGTGCATTGAATATATTATTTTTGTATACACCATGATTTATCTTTTGTTATATATAATTTTAAATGTTTTGATTTAACGAATTCATCTACTGCTCCTTTGACAGCCCTATTTAGCTTATCAACTGTACCATCAGGATATAAATTCCATCTACCTGGAGAATAAGAATAATCATCTCCGCATAAAATTCCTCTGTCTTTTAATATAGGAAAGTAATGATCAATATCATTCTTAACGCTGTAATAGTCATGCCTGCCATCAATATATATAAAATCATATGATTGTTGATAGAATGATTTATAAACTAATTCACTTTTAGATTTAAATATTTTGAATAATACTCTATTAGAATATTTCAGTACTACTTTCATTGATTCTATAAATCTATTATTTTGAATTATTGAATTTACATTAGCTCCATCATCATAATATTTTTGTTCTATCCATGGATCAATCAATGTATACTCTCTACAATTCTTCCATATTTTCAAAAGTTGTTCAGTATAGATACCTCTTTGAACACCTATTTCCATACCTATTTCATACTTTCTCTTATCCAATATATATCCAATATATTCTCTACTTTTATTATAAATTGTATTGAAGTCTATTTCATCATTTTTTTTATTTGTTTTTATATTCAAATAAATAAATAATATAGTGAATACAGTAGAAATAACAATTAAAGAATCATACAATATCATTTTATAAGACTATTGTAGTGTTGTATTTTTCGGTCAAAAAATATAGGTTTACCTATAGGTCAAAACCTATATCTTTAGCTTGACCTTTACCTTCCTTATACTAACTATTAGTTGACCTCCTTTTGAACATGAGTTAAGAAGCATATAATCTAACCATATATACGAAATTAATGTTTTATACATCATCTTTCAAATATCAAATTTGACCGTCAGTCGATGCACTTTTTATATTACTATTATTTTGATCTATTTCTCAATGATGACTCACAATAACATATTATTAACATAATATTAAATTAATTATAGAATACAGAAAATAAAAGAAAAAAACATCAAGCTTGATGGTTTGACTAAGTTTATCTTTATTTTTAAAGATTTAGATCATTTAAATGTATAATTACTCAATATTTATAAGACTTTATAATATATGACACTATAGGGATATCACATAACCCCCTTTCATATCTAAAGAAGTTGTAGAAAAATGTGATTAAAACAAAATATTCAGATTATTACATATGGTAAAAGCCAAAGTCAATTCAGATTCTGTCAACAAAGATCTGTTTAAATTCATAACCTTCAATGCAGTCAGAACCACAATATTAGACTCACCAGAATTTAGAAGGTTTTGCTTCAAACTAGGATATAGTATAACTCGAAGAGAGGTTTATAATGATTATTTATTTTCAGAAACTGAGAAAGTAGGAGACTTATTGAAGACAAATCATTAATATCCAGAAATAGATATTTATTGTTATAATTACATTTATATTTGTTCTTTAGAGATAGTAATCAATATAAATTAATCATCAAAATAACAAGTTGTTTATAAATATGTTAAATATCACTATTGAGTAGTTTGTAGATGAATTTTAATATATCAGAGTAGATAATTATACAATTTCAACCAATCTTAGTCATAACTATAGTAATTAAAGCAAAACAAGAAGCAGGAATAATATTTTATATAATATGGTAGTTTGTATAAAACAAAAGTTACTCAGTCAAGGCTAGATTATAGGTTTTACCTATAACCTATAGGTTACATATTTATACATCCCTGGTTAAAAGTCATAATCATCATACTTCAGGATTTGATATACAATTAATAACAGAGACTAAAAATATTGAAAAATTGAACTTATAAAAATATTGCACTATTAAATGATTGCATTATTCACTCCATTCTGAATAAAAATACTCCTGGGAATCATGGAAACTCAAAAGGGAATCTCAAGCATTAACAATTGTAAATACCTTCTTAACAATCTCCGTTGAGTTCAACATTCTAGCAATTCTTATCGATCGAAGCGTAAGCAATAATAATCATGCAACCTTATAATCCCTTTAGAAACAAACTAATTACATAATGCTGTTATTCTTAATGAGTTATGAATGATTCAAGCCTCATTCAAGCCTGTTTTTTCAAAATAAATTTTAAGCAGGTAAATGCAATAAGTAGGTATTCCTTTTCTATTTAAAACCTTTATCCCGATGTCTACTATTGCTATAAGCTTTTAAAATAGTATAAAAATGAAAAGTGTATAATGAAAGAAAGGGGAAAATGAGTACAATTTGAAACCCCTATTTTTTTGTAATTTTTGTATTCATTTCCCCCTATTGTTTTTTCACCCTTAGAAACATAATTAGACAATAAAACATAATCGAAATCTAATTTTCTTAAAAAAATTCAAAAAACAATGATAGATAGGATGGCCACCATACTGTGTGATATGACAACATATGGTGACCATCCTATGTAATAAAAAACAAAACAAAAAAAATGGAGTTCAAGTCAAATCTCGAAACGCATCTATTTTTCTATTATTGAAATTTCTTATAAGACTTGTTATAATGCTAATTAATTATGTAAATTATGAAAACAACACTCCCACACAAACACAATCTATCATTTGAACCAATTAGGACCAGAGATTAATAATCATTTTGGTACTCTGGCTCCTCCTCCTCATCATCATCTACTATAAATTGTGAGAAGTTATCATCATCATCTTCCTCTGTAGTACTATCTTCTTGTTTTTGGTTTTTGGTTGAAATGTTTTTTTGATATATTTTCTTTCTTTTGAATCTTGGAGTTTTAGATGTACTGCACTTTCTTTTTGTCGATACCACCTTTAACAACTTGTTGTTGTCATCATCATCATCATCCAGATTATCAAACAACGATGCTACAGAGACTTTACTACTTACCATACTTTCAGCAGTACTTCTGTAAACTATATCTCCTTTCGAATTCTTGTTTTCTTCTTTTTCGCATTTTGCTAAATCGTTGTCACCGAAATATATTGTATACATATTAGTTAATTCTATCATATCCTCCATTGCATGGTCAAGCATACGATCATACTATTGATTCAAAATTGAAATATATATTAAATGGATATACGATGCTTTTGTCCAGATCCTCTTTATACATGATATTACATAGCAGGACAGACATCAACACTCTGGACATCTTTAACCTTTCATGACGATCAACAATCTTTTCAATTTCTATAAATCTTTTGTACCATGTAGTGAAACGCCTTATACTGAAGTTACCATTCCAGCTATAGACATATAATAATATATTATACCTATATCGTTGCAAATCTTTCTCATGTTCTACAATCGTCTTAAAATTCTCTCATAAAACTTTATATATGCTCGGATTTGGATCATTAATGAAGCTGTTTTTGTATAGTATCTTCCAGTTGCTCATAATAAGTGAATTGAAAGGGAAATAACGTTGAACAATGAACAAATGTTATATGTATATATATATGAAACGGATATATATTTTTTAAATGTTGTTATAAAGATATATAACTCTATTAATTTAGATAATAATCATAATGAATTACATTTATACAGCTCATATAGCAACCCAAACCCATCTCCTGTCAAACCGTTACCTACAAATGGTAACTTATCACTTGCAACATATATTAACCATGGAGCACCGAATATTACACATCCAACAAGAGAGGCTTCGTATGAAGACCAAATGTCAAACCAAATTGCCCAATATCGATCACGCTTAGATGAACTATATAAAAAATATTATTACCTTAATGAAAATGAATTTGTCAAAATGACACAACATTTGTCTAGTATGAATGATATAGCTCCACCACCAGATGTAGTACGTGAATACTTAAGGAGACAACCTGGAAAACAAATTGTTGATTTCAAATATAAAAAAAATAATCCATTCGCAACTATCAAAAAGCCTGGGTACTTCCAAATGGATATAGTGTTTTTCTTACCTGATATGGAACATTTGTATTTTATCGAAATGAATTCAAGAAAAGTATGGGCACTATTTATGCCTAATAAATATGGTGATATTACATTGGATGCATTTCAGAAGTGGTATTATGAAACAGATGCCTATGGAAACAAAACACATAAAAATGTGGTAAGTATTCTATCAGATGCTGATGCTAGTTTTTCAAATATCAAGAAGTTATGTGATGCTGAAGGAATTTCATATTTTCAAAAAGATGGTTCAGAGCATAAAATAGAGTCATTATTGGATAGATCAGTGAGTGTGATAAAAAGACTGTTGTACAAACACTTGGTGGATCTGGGATATGATGCACCTACATATATGGCAGATATTGATCACAATGATAAGCATATTATACCAGATATGAATTATAAATTGAAACTCGATAGTATAATACAGGAAGTGATAGATGACTATAACAACAAGCCATTACCAGGAATTAAAGGATATACACCAAATGAGGTATTCCATAGTCCAGAATTACAAAAACAAATATTACAAAAATCAATTAACTACAACTTAAAGAATTATGAAAAATTGGATCATACTGGTCAAAATTTCGAAGTAGGTGATTTGGTGAGATTCAAAGAGAGAAGACGTAAAATGGATAAGAACGTATACTGGTCAGACAATGTATATAAGATAATCAAGAAAAATCGATATTCATACAATTTAGGTGATATCAATGGGAATGACATTCAAGGTTTTTCATTAATTCGATTCAAACACTATGAGTTGCAGTTAGTGAGAAAAGATGATGCACCAACCACATGGTTTAGAAAAATACTGGAGAGACCCAAGAGAAAGAAGGGAGACAAATCAATATTGTAACGAATAAATTTTTATTATGCTATATATTGTATATGTTGTTTTTATTATTGGGCATTGGATAGACTAGCTACGATGAGGGCTGCGTTTCTAATTTATAATTATTTATTTATTTATTTATTAAATTAATTTCACAAGGAATTTATGGAAGTTTAATAATAATTACTACTTGGATGTGTGTTGTTTAATATTGCGCCATTGAAATTCGGCTTGAATCATCCTGGCACGGTATATCTAAATGCCCTTTTTTTTATTTAATTGGGATCTGATAGACTGTGCAAGGAAAAAAGAGTCATGCAGCTGGCATTAGTGGTTCGATTCCTAGCACAGACTATTAGTAATCCCATTTTTTTAATTTCTTTTTTTTTAAAAATATTTTATTATACATATACATATAGTATATTCTATTTTTTATATATGCTTACACTACCACCACAGATTGAATATAAATTACCAGAACTTGAATCCAAGGTAACAAAGAAATATCATTTAAGTGGCCCAGACATATACTTAGATTTGTATAGCCTACAATTCCTTATATTTTTTTATCATCGAAAACCTATATATCAATGGTATTTTGAGTTAACACACAAAATGATTAACATGATCATGAGTCAACGTTTGATATTAGTGTTTGTAGGTCCTTGTGACTTAGGAAATAGAGATTATCCGAAAGTTACATACACACCAACAATGAAAAAAGTAATCATTAGAATGCCACAAAGATGTTTTAATGGTAAGATGCCAATATTCTTCAAATGTAGTCATATGGATACAGAGATGATAGAATATATTGAAACTCATACAATATTTCACCACACATAAAAAAAATAATTAAGTAATAATTTTATATTATATATATTATATTAATCCAAATTGTTTTTTCATTAACCTAATTTTTGCTTCACCTACTATTGTATTATAGTCAGTAGCCTTTTTGAAACTACACTGATCTCTTAAAATATTTTTCAAAAAATTAATAGCAAAAAAACCACAGTTGGCAGTATTTGAATTTTGATTCTGTACTCCATTGATTTTAAGTTCATACTTTTCATTATGATACTTTTTTAATTTTTTCAAATTTTTTTAAATTCTTCCAAGTGTTGAGGATCTTCACCAAATGAATCATAGTACAGGAATTACTTTTTGATATTGTCAACTACTAAAGCCACCCAATGACCTATAGAATCAGGGCTAGCTTGTGTTGTGAGTGTATTGATTATGATTCCCATTGATTCTTCTTTTTGGGTATAGGAAGTACAAGCTCGTCCCAGCAGAACACTCCCATGAACTTTCCATGGAAATTATTGAACTCATTTTTCACAATTAACTCTATATCAAAATTCGATAAGGCATCTGAAGTGATACTGTTATACAAAACTTTCCTACGTGAAATTAATTTCTTTACTTTTTTATTATTTCCATTACCTATTCCAAAGTAACTCATAGCTTCACTGAGTTGTTTTGCTTGATCTAAATTACTCACTGCTCTACCAAAATTAGTGAGTGAACTTGGAATTGTTTGTTGTGAACGTTTCACGTAGTTATCCATTTTGATTGCATTCTTGTGTTGATATGGTGTTGGTTTTAACCAGTTTAATAAACCACCTGCATCTAGCAAACCAAAACAAGCAGTCAATGCACTGAATACTGTTCCTATACCTGCAACAGTTTGTAATGTACCTGTTGGATCAGCTGCAACAGCAGTTTTTTGGCCATTGATGGCATAGCTTTTGATAATTCACTAATACCTTTAACTGCTGCTGCAGCAGTTGTTGCATCACCTCCATTTGCAGCTGCAGCTACAGTTGCTGCTGTTTCTAATGTATCACCTACATTTTTTGCATCTATATTTCCAATATTAGAAAATTTGTAGAAGAATGGAACTAATTGAAATAAGTATCGAACATATGGATGAGTATTGAACATAAATGAAACACCAAAATTATACAACAAGTCTACAGGTAACCATGATTTTTGAATTGCTTCAGGTAACATTGACTTAACTTTTTCTGAATTACCATAATACAAGTCAGTGATAGCAGGCAATCTACCACCTGACAGCATACGAATTATCTCATAGTAGTCGAAATGAAGTACCACATTACATACAAGAACCCTGATGTTGGTAGTTTAGATTTTTTTCCATAACCAATAAGCTAAACATGTCATTACTATTGCACGAACATATTTCATTGCATGATCTACTTCAAACATTTGAGGAGTAACTCCACCAACCAAATATGAATTTATTGTATAGTATATTTGCGGAAATATCCTAAATACATTCTCTACACACAGGAACAAATTACCAGTAAAACCCATAAAATCAGATTCACGTAATGAATCAAGTGCTTTTTGAAATTGTGAATTTTCAAATTGTGCCCATGAACTACAAGCAGTTTTCACTAAACCAATAGCTATTTCATATTTTTTGTTTATTATCTGCATTCACCCACTCTTGAGGAAGTGAGTGACCTAACTTCTCTCTGTTATAATCAAGTTAATGAAGTCTTTACTATTTTGTGATGCTATTTCATTCAGTTCTCTATATTTATCTTCATTAATCCATGTATGCGGTTCTTTATCTATATCTATAGCACTATTCACCAGTTCTTGATTTTTTGGATCTAATGCCCATCTATAAAATTTTGATCTTTCTAATATCTCTTGATCATCCATATATCTTTGTGCCTTTTGATTATTCAATGCAATATATTCTTTTACTTTTTCAGCTCGATTCGGATCAAAAATTATATGGATCTGAATATTGATTGATCTTACTTACTCCATCAACAAAGGATCTGTAACTCTATTCATTCCATTATCATATCTGAAACATCTGCTTCTGTAACATATTCAGGCCAATTCAAAAGATAGCTTCTTGGATTAGATGTATCTAATGTTGCTAATGGGAATGTTCCTCTTAAATTTCCTGTTTTATGTTCACGATCTAGCATATCATAAAAATTAATATGATAATTGTTAGGCAACAAAGAAGCATAATTATTAGTTAAAGCATATTGAACTTCTTTTCGAGCTTGTCTATTCAAACCTGGACTAAATAATTTATCATAATTCCAATTATAATCATATCCTACAGTTTTCTTTTGGTATATATGGTTGAATATATTCTGGTATTTGACTTGGCTGTAATTGTGATGTTCCATTATAAGCAGCACTAGCAGCATCATACATTTGTTGTCTTGGATTAGTAATAATGACATGCTCATTAGGACCAACACTTTGACCCACTCTTAATGGTATAATACCACTATTACCACCTAATTTCTTAGTAGCCAAGAGATGCCTCCGTGGGATACTCTCTAATTTTAGTTTATTTCTTCTGTGATGTTTCTTATGTTTGAAATGAACATGTTTTCTTCTACCTGAACCTGTCTTTGGATATCCATCTAAAGACATACCAAAGATAC
>NGBS01001225.1:0-25095 GCA_002245135.1 Proteromonas lacertae | reverse complement strand
GATGGCGAAGGTGGAGGTGAAGGCGTAGGCGAAGGTGGTGCAGCTGATGGAACTGACATTGATGATGATGGTGGTGGTGGCGGTGGAGGAGGAGGAGGAAGTGATGTACCACCACTACTACCAGATTTACTACTAGGAGGAGGAGGTGGTATATAGCTTCCTGGACCAGGTGGAGGAGGTGGGGGAGGATAACTACCAAATCCTCCAGGAGGTCCACCAAAACGTGGAGGTGGTGGAGGTGGTACACTTCCTATCTTAGAGCTAACATATGGATTAGAGATGCCTCCGTTTAGCTAATTCATTTGCAATAGCTACTGCTAAATCACCATTCAAACTACCTCCTCCTCCAGGCAAAGCAGGCATAACATTTTTGATATAAGCTAAATTGTCACTAACACTTTTATAACTATCATAAGGTAATGATTTTAACAGTGCAGATTGAACTGGACCAAAAAATGAATCTCTGTTTTTAGCTGTTATTTGTCCACTTTTTAATGCATCATAATAACTCTGTAATGCTAATTTCTTTTCCTTGGTTAATGATTTATCTGCTAACAAAATTGGTAACATTTTCAAATCATTCTCTGTAGCTACTTGATCCAAATTGAAATTGCTATAAGCTGCTTCTCTCATTCTATTCCTCATAATACTTTCTTCATTTACTCTTACACCTACTGATTTACTTATTTTCTTTTTCAAAGCTTTGTTAAATCGATTTACTTTAGCTCTTCTTTTAATACGTTTCAATAACTGTTTAGTTAAAGCTTCTTTTAAACTCTTTTTATTTTTTGGTTTTGACATAATATAATAACAAAAATAAATATATTGAAATATATAAAGAATTTAATGAATATAAAATTTAATTAAAAATAAACTGGCATCACAGCATTATCACCAGGCATAGGTGCATTAGGTGGTGGTATTTTTAAACCACTACCATTACTTTGTTTTGTTTGTGCAAATGGATCACTATCACCTGGTAACCTTATTGATTTTTGTGGTTGTTGTTGTTGCTGCTGCTCTAAATATATATTACTTGTATCTTGCTTGTTTTTTAATTTGCTCATTCTTGCTTCTCTTGCTTTGGCTAAATTTTCAGCTCTTTTCTTTCTAGTCTCTTCACTTAATTTAGAATTAGATGACGAAGTAGCTCTATCATTACTATGATTTAAGTTATATAACAATTCTGCAATCTGTCTATCGGTTTTACTCATATCTCTAGCTAGTGGAGTGTCATATGAATAATCATCATCAGAAGATGAATCACTATCATCTTCATAGTAATCTCTAGTGTATCTGCTATAACGATTGTTATACATTATGTTATTATTAAATATATAAAAAAACAATAAGAATTTATCAAATGAATAATAAAATCAATAACAAAGTTTATGTTGTTAACTTGTAAGCTAAAAAGCTTTGTAAACTGTTTTGTGGATTGTATAAACCTCTATGGTTAAATCCACAAGGTTTAGCTAATCCATTTAAAATAGGCCTATTGCTAGGAGGTTTAGTAATAGCTATACTACGTATTTTACTACCACCATTCATTGGTAATCTAAGTCCACCATTTTGTCCAAATCTTTTACCGCCTCTATGTCTTCTTCTACGTTTTCCATAACCATAATTACTAGCAGTGGAACTTATCTTATTTGCTATATCACCAATTTTACTTAAACCAAGAGTATTAGCTACAGTACCTACTTTACCTGATATATCACTAATATATTTCTTATCTTTTAAAGTGTTATTTATTTCTTTAGCTTTCTCAATACCTCTTGTAATATTGTCTTTTGTAGCTATTTTTCTTATTTTATTCCATCCTTTCTTAAACAAACTACCTAAACCAGCTCCCTTCCGTTTTCTAGTATGAAATGAAACAACTTTACCAGATTTTGTCCTAAACTTAACAGTTCCACCACCAGTCATAGATGAAGTATCACCTAAGAATCTACCATCAGGTGTAAATTGTGACATTCTAGTAACTCTATGTCTTGCAACCCTACCTCTACGTCTTCTCTTACCATATCCCATATTCTCTATACTGTTACTAATAGCTGGTCCAGCAAAAGGTATTAAACTAGCTGCGCTAGATAGAATTTTAGATCTTTTTAACCAATCTTTAAACTTACCCATTAATTAAATAACATAAATATATATATATTAAAAAACGTTAAGAATTTATCAAATGAATTGATATTCAATAAATTCTTATAGTTATTAATTATATAATGTTTAAAAGATATATCACAAATGACTATATAGGTACAGGTGATTTACATAAAGAAGATGCACTCTCAAATTTTGATATTGAAAAGATCATTAAAAAAATGTTTCCTAGACTACTAAAATATTTTAAAGGTGTTATACTATGGGATGAACTTAGCAAAATAGGTCAGCTATATAAAAATGATGATGTTTGGTGTGTAATACTTTGTACTAATACAACTAAAGATCCTGTAAGTAAAATAGGTCATTGGGTTAGTTTATGTGTTAACAATAATACTAGGAGGATAATGTACTATGATAGTTTTGGAGATAAACCAAAACAAATAACAAAGTTTTATAAAGATTTAACAAAATTAAAAAAATATCCTAATGATGAATATAAGATTAAAATAAATAGAGTTAAAAATCAAAGAGTTGATAGTGTAAGATGTGGTTATCATGCAATTTTGTTTTTAGTTGATATCATAGTAAATAATAAATCGTTTGTGCAAGCAACAAATTTTAATTCATTAAAAGGAGAAAAAAGAGCAAAAATGTTAGAAACAAAATTTAAAACTATATAATTTTTATTCTTTTTCTTTTATTATTGTGTGTAAACAATTTGGTATACAATTTTACTAATGATTGTGTCTTTCTTCTACGCTTTTTACCTAAACCATGTATTCTACGCTTAGCTGTTTCTCTATCATCAATAGCTCTTTGATTAATACTATCTCGATTTGCATTTCTCATATAATCATCAATTTTTAAATAATTATTTTCATCTTTATCATCTAATCTAGCATCTTTTAATACATAAATATTATCTTTCAAAGATACTGGTACTATCAATTCTACTGTATCTCCTATCTTAACAAAGAATGGATAGTTATAGAATTTGTGAATTCCATCACCTGGTATATCGCATGACATATAATCAAACATTGGATCACTTATTACATACCATGCTCTATCACTTTCTTGAGATACTATTACTTTGATTTGTTTACATTTGATTTTTTTATCGTTAGGCCAATTTTTATCATAATCCATACCTATTAATACTTTTATGTTTTTATTTTCCTCTTCATCATCTGATAGAATATTGATACATGGATTATATATGTATATTTCCTGCTTAGCTTGTCTTTCATTAAATGCCGTTCCTCTATGATTCTTTAACCAATATTCTAATAAACCAGTATATGAATATATATTTCTATTGTAATCATATCCATAGAACATCATATTGATACTACTGTAATTTTGAGGTATATCATTTACTTCAGTTGCATTAAATTTAGATCTAGGTAATAAAGGTAAATTGATGTTTTCTTCTCTAACCCAATCAGTAAAGAACATATAACTCTTGCTTGAATTTTCATCTACAATTGTACAAGGTGGATTATGGTTATGTATAAATGCATCAATTGAATAGATTTTACCATTATTTGTTAACAATTGTGTATAAAACTCTTGTATTATCCTAGTTACACCTATTTTTGCGCCATTTTCTCTATTAGCTAAAAATCTATGAGATTTATTAAAGTCTCTATTTGGATTTGGTATAGCATTAAGCAAATCATCTGATACTAAAAATGAAAATCTATCAGATGGTATAAGATGATGAGGATTAAATTGATTACCTAAACTAATTACATTAGATCTAGATACATTTGATACAGGAGGAGGTGGAGGTGGTTGTTGTTGATCAGTTCTTGCTGGCATAGGTCTTGGTGGCAAAGGAGGAGGTGGTATTTGATTACTCATATCACCAAGATCATAAGTGTCTGAATCTTCTTCAGTATCACTACTTGATGGATTATTATCATTATCTTCACTATCACTATTTGCAGGTGATGCATTATAAAATGCATTGACATTTCTATCAATCAAATCTGCAGTAATTGATGGATGAGCAGGAGGATAATTAGCTGGTGCAACATATCTCCAATTTCTATGATCTGCAACATTCATTCCAACATAAGCTGGAACTGATCTTCTATGTTTAATTTGACGGTTAAGTTGCGTATCTAAAGCTCTATTCATTCTAAAAGTTATAGGATTAGCAAATATATTTGTATTGATTTGACCTTGTGGTACATGCGCTTCTGTTAATATTTTTTGTATAGTTGCTAAATAGTTATATCTATATCCTGTTCTATTATCACCATCTGGTAATCCCATAAAATTTCTTCTATCAGGATGATATGGTAAAGTATATTCATTATCATTTTGATAATTACCACTTAACTTATCTTTTAATATTGGTATGTAATATAAAGCTAATATATACAAATCAGTTACACAGTTGTATATGATTAATGCAATTGAATAAGCTGTTTCTTCTTTTTGATTTGTTAAATACCAAAATTTAGTTCTCATTAAACGACCTATGTAGAACTTTATCTTATCTTTCAGAGAATCGCAAAAGCTAATTATATCATAATTTGCATTGTTATTATTTTCATTATTATCATTGTTATTATTTCCATTGTTGTTATTATTGTTATTATCATTACTTCCATTGTCTGCATTTACTAATACTCCTCTTACCATATTATCATGTCTATTTTGCATAACATTTTCCGCTCTTATTTCAGCTGCACTATTATAATGTTCATTATTCATTATGTTAAAATCATTTTCTGGTTCTGGATGTCTTTCATCAATTTCATAATGAGTTTTTTTAATTCTTCTATTTTCTAGTTGTGTAACACCTATTCTCTCTTTTGGATGTAAAACAACAAATGGATTTCTTTGTAATATAAAATCAGATGCCATACACAATTTATCAATACCATCTGCTATACGAGTTTTAAATATTCCACATTCTCTTGCATTAGCAGAATTTTCATTTCCTGCTAATTTTGGATTATAAGCTTCTAATGGTTTGCCATGTGCAAAAGGACCTGTTACAAATAAATTCTTACACCAATTAAACATTTTCATATGTTCATCATATAAATTATATATTCTATTAAATTCATGATTTGGCCATCCTATAGGAATTAGTCTATATTGCATAATCAATGCTTTGTTAAATCTTTTCACTTCTTGATTCACATAGTTATTCAAATCATCTTCGCTTATATCTTGAAATGGTATGACTTGATTCCTTCTATGTCTTCTTCTATGTCTTATTCTGTTCATATCAATAGGTACATTATCTTCATCTTCTTCATATTCATAATCATCATCTGTTGGTTCATCTTCTTCATCATTTGAATTGTTAACTTGTGGTTGTGGTTGCATATATATATATATAACGATATATAAATTAAAGAATAATTCAAATAAAATTATATTTTAATATTTCTCAACAATTATAAATCATAATGCAACCTAAAGATAGTAATAATGTTATAAATAATAGAAGATCATTGTTCTTAACTACATCAGACTATGATTCAAAATTTTCAAATAGATGGACAAGATGTATTAATACTCCAACTATAACTGAAAAATATCAATATATGAGTTTAATTACTGCAGTTATTCCAAATAACTTCTATACAGTACAAGATGAAGTAAATGATCATATACTCTTTAATTTTACTTATTATAGCTGCATTAATCCAGATGAAACAAATCCAATAAAATGGGCATACCCTGAAAACCAAAATGGACCTTATAATAAAACTATTGATATTAAAATACCTCAAAGAAAATATACAGGAAAAGAATTATTAGATTATTTTGCTAGAAATCTCTTAAGTTTTACTTTTTATGCATTTGATAATGGAGTGGAACCATTACCTGATGAAGATTTTGCAAATAGATTTCCATTTCATAAAGTAGATGATCAAACAGATGTACTTCAATTTGAAAAAACTTCAGAAAATAGATTAAAGTTACAATTTAATTATATTACTCATTTCGGAAAATATTACTTTACAGATTTTAGTATGGAATTCCCTAACTTAGCATATAAGTTATTTGGTTTAGATGAAAATAATAAAAGTATATCAATTTATCATGCAAATCATTTAAGTGATGCATATTTCAGTAAAGATTTTAATTATTATTCTAATTTGTTACCAAATCAGCCTTCTTTACTATGGGTGTCATTCATACAAATTAGATGTGACTGGGTTAATAGTGGTGAGAATTCAATGGTTTTAGCAAATATACCTGTAACTGATATAAATGCAGATTATACTACATTCACTAATCCACAAATTGAATGGACAACTAAAAAGATGCAATATCACGAATATCAACGAATGAATATATCAGTCTCTCAACAAGATGGTTATGCAATTGATTTAAATAACTTACCTATTTATTTTGAGATTATTTTGTATTAATAAATTTCTTGCTATTTTTAAGCATTTTTTGATTTTTAAAAAATAACATAAAATATGTCAATCACTGCTGTACCTAATTCACAAAAACATGAAAGCATTGTGCCAGCTTATATACCTGTCTACAATCATATTTTAGTTACACCTAACCAAAGCAGAAATGAGACTGTTTTATCTTTAAATTCAAACAGTGATGCTATTACATTTGAAATATCTGGTGATAATTGTGTTAATCTATCTAAAAGTTACTTTGAATTTGAATTAGATTATACTACAGGTCAAAAAAGAGATCATGCAGATGCAGGTAAAGGACAATGGAAATTACCTATTACACCTGTAACTGATTCTACTACTGGTAAAATGTTAGATCATATAAATTTAAGGAATTCAATGAATTTTGGAACTATCAAAGTATACAATAAAACTGGAACACTTCTATGTGATTTAGATAGTAGTTATAATGAATATCGAGATTTAGCTCATCAAATTGCTAACCAGTATCCTTATGATATAAAAGATTATCATTATTATGAATATTTATTTGATGGCTTACGCATTAGAAATAATAAAATAGCTGAAACAACTATATGTAATTCTAATTCTACTTTAAATGCAAATGGAGGTGTTTGGAATTATTGGGAAGAAATGGGAACAACAGAAGATATATTACATGGAAAACTATACTGTAGATTTCATTTTGCAGATTTCTATAATACCATATTAGCTTTGAAGAATGATATTTATTTTGGTGAAGTCATTTATATTCAATTCACATTTGCTCCTATAATGAATTGGATTCATCATAGCAATGGTTCTGTTTGGATTAATTCATGGCAACAGCATGTAGGAATGAAAATTATTAATCCTAGACTTTACATTTGTTACAATAAAGATCCAACATGTAATGCTAATACCATTAATTATTCAACTCATCATCCTATTGACTTTACTGACTTTAATATAGTTCAAATCACTAAAGATCCAATTCCAGGTAGTAATACTTTTAACTATAACTTCAGTATTAATAGTAGCATAGGAAGTTATGTTAAATATATATTATACAGAGCATATTATAATGATGCATATAATAGAGATACTATTCCTTTTGATCAAGATCAAGATAGAATAAGATGGCAAATTAATGATTTCGTTTATACACCTGATTATTTATATCCTGCAAAATATCAGACATGGGAATATATGAGAAATATTATTCAAAATACAATATTTGATAAATGTAATACATTATCATTTCCCAATTCATTTTTTGATGTTCTAAATTTCAGTACTGATCGATTAACTGAATTAAAATTAAGAGCTGGTAAAGACTTAGCAAGTGATTTAAAAATTACTTTGGATTGCTCAAATCAACGATTTGATGCTAATCATAATCCATACACAATTCATCATAAGTTCTACATAATTACTGGTAAACAATTGATTATTGGACCAAGAGGTGTTGAAAAGGTAGTATAAGTAATAATACTTTATTATTGACTTCTATTTTTATTTTTTGATTTCTCACTACATAATATATACACACACTATGTTTAAATTTGAAAAAATAAATAATATACAAATTGAACCTGTTGATGGTGGTGAGTCTTTTGATCCTAAGAAAATTCTGGGATATGATTACTTTAATGAGCCTTTCTGCAATATATTTATTGTGGCACGTAAGAACAGTGGGAAAACTACTTTGATATACAATATATTAAGACATATTATAGATCCAAAATATAAGAAAAAACAACATGTACATTTTTTCGTAGGTACAATTAAACAAGATAGGATATATGATTCAATTAAAGAGTTATTAGATTATAATGAAATTAGTTATGATGAAAACGATTCATTATTTGAACCTTATTCAGGAGATAATTTAGTAGAGAAGTTAATGAAATCAATTGATGATACAAACAAAGATAATTTTGAGTATGCAGAACATATTATAATATTTGATGATCTTAGTTTAGAGTTGAAAACAGCTAATATCATACCAGTATTAATGAAAGAAAATAGACATTTAAAATCAAAAATTATAATTAGTAGTCAATATATTACTGATATAGTACCTTCAGCAAGATCACAAGTAGATTATTGTTTAACATTTTATGGATTGAGTAATAGAAATTTGTTTGACTTATACAACTCATTGAATATATGGATACCTGAATATGAAACATTTAAAGAGTTATATTTAGCTGTTACTAAGCCATAATATAACTTCTTATATATTGATAATGTTAAAAAAGTGTTTAGAGCTAACTTTAATATTTTGATTGAAGATCATTCTGAAGTTTCTTGATGTTTTTATTAATTTTGTTATTTTATTGTTTATTAATTCAAAAAATGTTTATTGGGGAACGAAATACTTCAGATATAAATATTGATACAGATAAGCTTGCTAAAGATATAGCTGACAAAATAAATATACAACCTACTGATCCTGATACTATTGTTAAACCTATTAATAATCATACTGATACTCAAATAAATAATATTATTACACCTGTTAATGATATCAAAACTACTACAAATACTATATATGGTAAATGTCAAGAAATATATAATGTTGTAAATAATAGCTCTGGAGGTAGTACTACAATAGTTAATAATTCTGTATCACCTAAATTATTGCATACTGAATATACATATTGGTCAGTTAATTTCTATATATTTCAAGATGGTTCCATCAATCAATATGAATCTACTGTAAAAGTACCTATAAAAATTCAAATGTTTGAACATTTTATGAGAATCAAGATATACAATGGCCTTGTTTTAAAAAATCATGATGATGGTTATGGATTTATATTATATCTAGATGACAATCATGTTATTAAAGCTGAACCAGGTAAAGAAGATTTATTGCAACAATATTATAACAAATTATTAGAAACATACTTTGTAGATGGTAGTAATGGAATATACTTCCCTATACAAGGTGTAATAAATGAAACTTCACAACCTGCAATTAATGATTATGGATGTTTTTGGCCTATATTAAGAAATAATAATAATAAATGTAATCTTTATATAGAACGAAAAGGTCTTGATGCATATTCATATCAAGCATTCCCACCTCAAGTTATTATAACAGAGTTGCCATCGACTATTGAGTGACTGTCCTTGCTAACAGGAATCACTACACATTCATTTACAATTTCAATTTTATTCATACTGGTACAATTAGTCTATATAATTAGATATAAGTAAATAAAAAATTACAGCTTTATTTCAAAAACAAACAACAAAACTAGTAGAAATGCAATTCTTAATCAACCAAAATTTCCCCCAAATACCCCTTTACTTTTTATTAAAAAAGAATTATTAAGGATAACCAATCAACACTATGTAGTATTCCCTACAAGAAGAAAAATAAATATGTGTATAAATAGCATATCTAAGATCTGTCCAAAAGAACATCTATAATCAAATCATATTCGATCCATATTACTTTATAATTAGATCCAGTTATTAAGTTTATTACTAGAGCTGTTGTTACTGTTATTTTTCTTTCCTTTGCTAAATAACTAAAAGCAAGAGGGTGTGTCAGTGTCACCATTTAAATTCCAATAAATCTTCTTCTCAAACATCTTTCCTATTTCTGCTACAACTATCGATGTTTATCATCAACATTGTTAGTTAATTACATCAACTACATATTCAATTTAAATGTAACAACCAAAAACAATTATCTCTTTCATATTTTAATTAAATTATCCAATATGACTAGTAACTATTAAATATCATGTAACATATTCACTATATTTTAATTCTAGCACCACTCTGTCTTTGTATATTAATCATAAAACCACATAATAATATTTCTAATTCATTTCTTGGACTTCTCTTTGAGATCACTTCTAATGTGTAACATATTCACTATATTTTAATTCTAGCACCACTCTGTCTTTGTATATTAATCATAAAACCACATAATAATATTTCTAATTCATTTCTTGGACTTCTCTTTGAGATCACTTCTAATGTGTAACATATTCACTATATTTTAATTCTAGCACCACTCTGTCTTTGTATATTAATCATAAAACCACATAATAATATTTCTAATTCATTTCTTGGACTTCTCTTTGAGATCACTTCTAATGTGTAACATATTCACTATATTTTAATTCTAGCACCACTCTGTCTTTGTATATTAATCATAAAACCACATAATAATATTTCTAATTCATTTCTTGGACTTCTCTTTGAGATCACTTCTAATGTGTAACATATTCACTATATTTTAATTCTAGCACCACTCTGTCTTTGTATATTAATCATAAAACCACATAATAATATTTCTAATTCATTTCTTGGACTTCTCTTTGAGATCACTTCTAATGTGTAACATATTCACTATATTTTAATTCTAGCACCACTCTGTCTTTGTATATTAATCATAAAACCACATAATAATATTTCTAATTCATTTCTTGGACTTCTCTTTGAGATCACTTCTAATATGTAACATATTCACTATATTTTAATTCTAGCACCACTCTGTCTTTGTATATTAATCATAAAACCACATAATAATATTTCTAATTCACTTTTTGGACTTCTCTTTGAGATCACTTCTAATGTGTAACATATTCACTATATTTTAATTCTAGCACCACTCTGTCTTTGTATATTAATCATAAAACCACATAATAATATTTCTAATTCATTTCTTGGACTTCTCTTTGAGATCACTTCTAATGTGTAACATATTCACTATATTTTAATTCTAGCACCACTCTGTCTTTGTATATTAATCATAAAACCACATAATAATATTTCTAATTCATTTCTTGGACTTCTCTTTGAGATCACTTCTAATGTGTAACATATTCACTATATTTTAATTCTAGCACCACTCTGTCTTTGTATATTAATCATAAAACCACATAATAATATTTCTAATTCATTTCTTGGACTTTTTAAAAAGACTTTTTAAATAATTCAATTTGTTTTTCACCAGTCTGAGTATTAAAATTAGTACTTTGCTTAAAACTTTTATTTTTCTTTAATATATTTTCTAAAAATTTTATAGCAAAAAATCCACAATTTGATGTTGTGGACTTTTGATTTTGAATAGCATTAACTTTTAACTCATATTCTTTATTTTTGTTTCTTTTAATTTTTTTAATAGTATTTTTAAATGTTTCAAAATTCTTTGGATTTTCTCCAAAAGAATCATAGTATAAAAAATTGTTATGAACATTATCAATCACAAGAGATACCCAATGACCTATTTCATCAGGTTTTGCAGATGTATTTAAAGTGTTAATTATTATTCCCCATCTATTTTTAGATGTATTTATTGGGAGGACTAATTCGTCCCAACAAAATACACCTTGAAATTGACCATTAAAATTTTTATATCTAATTTTTATAATGTCTTCTATATCAAAATTTGAAAGAGCATCTTGAGACAATTTGTTTAATAAAACTTTTATTATATCTACCTAATCCATTTTTATATATATGATATAATTGATTAGCATTTGCGTATGCTGTTCCATAATTAGTTAAATCTATAGGTAAATTAGTTATGAAATTTCCATTATTAGCTAATTGTATTTGATTAGGTATCATATTTTGATTAGGTGAGAAACCATTCAAAAACTTAAATAAACCTGCAGCATCTAATAATCCAAATATAGAACCTCCTGCAGTTATTAAGACACCTATAAAACCTATCCATCCTATAAATCCTTTAACATCCCAAGGTGATTTAGGATACTTAGGAAACCAATTCTTCCAATCCCAGAATGATTTAGGTTCGCCAAATGCGGCAAATTTACTAAATTGAGGAAGTGCAGATAAGAAAAATTGTAAATAAGGATGGTTTCCTAATAAGAAAGAGGTTGCAAAATTCCACATAAATCCAAGTGGTAAGTTAGAATTCCTTATATAATCAGGCAAATATGATTCTATAGTTTTATATTCCATATTATAAAGTTGCTCAATAGGAGGTAATCTATTTCCAGAAATACTTCTAATAATATTATAATATTGAGGTAGAAAGTACCAAAAAATATAAAATAATCCTCTCATTCCATAATAACCTTTCTTATATCCCCACCAAGCTAATAATGTTACTATTATTGCATGGGCATTTTTCATGAAATATTCCACTTCAATATTGGAATGCGTCACACCTCCATATAAATAATCTTTAAAATGATAATAAGATAATGGAATTATTTTTAATATATTATCTAAGCATAAAATTATATTCCAAGTAAAACCTACTAAATCGCCAGATTTTATATTTTTCATAGCTTCAGAAAATTGACTACCTTCTAACTCTTTCCAAGAAGATAAAGCATCATTTAATAACCTTATTCCTATATCATATTTTTCAGCATTTGAAGCATTTTGCCATTCACTAGGAACTTCATGACCTAATAATTTATTATTTAACTCATAATTTATTGATGTTTTACTATTTGCAGCATTTACTAAATTATTTATTCTTTCTTGTTTTTCATCTATTATTTTATTTTTATCTATTTTTATATAATTTATTGGATTTATTCCTTGAAATTTTTTTAGAGCTTCTGGATCATTATTTAACCAAGTATATAAATTAGCTCTTTCTTCTATATCACTATCAGATAATTCTCTACTTCTTAATTGCCCAAATAATTGTTGATATTGATTTATTTTATCTACATTTGCATTAAGCTTAATTTCATTTAACCAATTATGCAAAGCAGCAGCTTCTTCATTTTTTAATAATTCTTGTTGTAATTTAATATTTTCAGCATAACCATTTTCTTTAGTATAATCTATAACTAAAGGATTTTTTTTATACACATAATTTGCATCACCTTTTTCAGGATCTCCTAATTGAGATATATAATCTAAAAATGTCATATTTTGAGGTACTCCCATATACTTTTTTAATTCACTTGTTGATAATTTAGCAATTTTAGGATTTAATTGTACTAGAGGATCTGTTATTCTACTATATCCTATATCATAAGTTTTAAAATTATTATCAAACTCAGTTTTATTATCAAAATATCCTGGTTTTATATATTGTCTAGGATTAGAAGGGTTTATATAAACTTCATTATAATTTCCCATAAAAGGCATATTAGAAATAAAATTATTCCAACCAGTATTATAATAAGAAGGATCAAAACGAGGAATTTGCTGACCATAATTTTGAGCTATTTGATATCTCATTTTTTTAAAATCTTCATCTGTTCTTAATTTTGGTAATAAATTAGACCAATTCCAATTATAATTATATGCTGCAGATGTATCATGTAAATTTACAGGCAAATTATTTTGTTGAGTTAAGTTGGTAGAATCTAAATAATTTAATAAACCATTATCTTCAGTAGCATTAGGATTAGGAACTAAAAAATTTTGACCTTGTTCAACATTATTACTAACTCTTACATAAGTATTAGGATCATTATTTGTTATTTTTTGACCTGTTACATTATTTGCACCTCCTATTTTTTTATTATTATTATTTAATAATCTACGATGACAGCGATGCCTCCGTGGGATCTTATTCTTACTATTTAACTCTGCAATAATACTCTTAAATAATTTATTCTTTAATTTCTTTTTATTTTTATGTGACATATTTCTACCACTTCCTTCCTTCCTGTCACTATGAAATAGCCAATTATAGGCTTTTCCAAACACACTATTATCGTTAGGAATTAAATTAGGATCTACTGCGTATTCTTTATAATCCATATAAGAATCACCATATAAAGGATAAAATTGATTTATTTGTTGACTACTTAAACCTGCATTATAATATAACTTATTTGCGTCTACATTTTTAAGTGCTAAATAGTTTTTAGCTGTTGTACTTATTAGATTAGGAGTATCTTTAAATGGTCTAGGTGGTGGAGGTGCTATTAATGGAGGATTTACAGGGTTTGTTACATCTATTACTTGTGGTGGTTTAATATTATTATTACCTCTTAAATGAGATCTAAATCTATTTCTTAATACACTTTGTGGTTGAGGAGGTGGAGGAGCTATTAGATTATTCTGAGTATAACAATAGCCTTGGTCTGGAATTGGACAAGTTCCATTATCTGGGGTGGAGGTGCTATAGCTAAAGGTGGTGGTTGTTGTTGTTGTGAAGCTGTTGGTTCAGGTTGACTAGGTTGAGGAGGAAGAGGTGGAGGAGGAGGAGGAGGTACATTTACAACTGGAGGTTGCTGTGAAGGTCCTATATATTTCTGAATCATTTTATCAGCATATTTACCTGTAATTCTACTAGAGTAATTTCCTAAAACATTATTAGCATATTCATTTTCTGTATAGTCATAAGCTGGTAGAGTTGTGTTGGAAACATGGGCAGGTTGCGTAGAGTTTGTATATGGATAAGCTGGATTAGCACACGCGCCGGTGTCTGTAGCATTTGCAGTTGTATTAGTAGCAGTAGTTGTATTATTTGCAACTGTTGTAGTTGTTGCTGAACTACTTCCTCTTCCTAATATTCTATTCCATATATTTTTAACACCATTCCAAAAACCATGCCAAGAGTCACTTATACTATTAGCTACTGTAGTCCATATACTTGTATTACCAGATGAAGATGTTAACCAGTTCCATAAATTATGATATAGTCTATTCCACATACCTTGTAATAATATATTAGCCCAACCAGATATTACAACTTTTTCTTCGTCAAAACCAAATATTTTATGCATTAAGGTTGGATTATATAACAATATACCACCTATAAACTGGTTCATACCGAAAGGCATAGGTATTAAATTTATAATAGCACTAAGACTTCCACTAAATACAGTTAACATAGCAGTACTTAATCCCCAATACATAAATTTAGCAGTAGAAGTTATACCATGATCTTCAAACCACTTAAATAGTTTATTACTAAACCACTGTTTCTTTTCTTCAGACATTTGATTTACTTTTGATGCTAAATCTTCTTTTTCCTTCTTTTCTAAAGTATATTTTTGTTGCCATTCTGCTGCTTTTTCATTATATTCTTGACCATTTTGATTATTTACCCATCGTTGACTGTTAACATAAGAACCTGTATTATAAGCAGCAGGATTTGGCTGATTTTGTATATAAGTATTAGAGTTAATCCACTCACCTTGATCATTTTGATAAAAAGTATTTAGTGGATTTTGTATAAAAGGGTTTTGATATTGAGAAGTTAAGTTAGTAGGATCTCCATAATAATTACTATATGGTTTATTAAATTGTCCAATATTTTTATAATATCTTCCAAATTGGTCTGTTATTTGAGACATATATAATTTATATTTATCTTCATCAGACATATAATTATTTTCTGTAGCATTAATATTTGGATTAACAGGTCTATCTTGCCTAAATTTATTTAATAAAGTAGAATCATATAGTTCTAATTGTGTATTAGCAGAATCAGCTAAATCTTTATCTACATTAGCTGTAGGATTAGCTAAATTTGATAAATCTAACTTTATTTTTTTATTACTAGATAATTTTTTGTCTATTAGAGATTTCAATTTTTGTCTTAGATTAGATTGATTATATAATTCATTTTCCTCACTATTTATTTCATCGTCATACTGTATCTTTCTCTTTTTATTATTATTTTTATTATGTTGTTTATGTTTACGTGTTCTAACTTGTTTAATAACAGGCATTAGAAAATATGAAAAAAAGAAAAAAAGAAAAATAGAATAATCAAAAAGAAAAATATTATCAAAAAGAAGAATATTATAATAAAGTATATTATAATATATATTATATTTATTATTATTATTATTATTTCTATACATCATCGGTTAACATATTATTTAATTTTTTCATAACTCTATCTTTAAAACCTTTTCTACTATCAGCTCCTGTTGGATCTAATTTAGAAATTTCTTCTCTTGCCTGAGCCAATTTCTTAGCATAGTCAAAATAGTTTGGCCTATTCATGGACTGATACATCATTGAGCCAAATAAATGTTGGTCGTCTAATTCTCTTTGGTTAGTAGCTATAGGATTTGCTAAATTATTACCTATTTTTAAATCGCTAACATATTGCTGATCTTTTATTCTATCCCTTTCTAACATTTCTTGCATAAGAGATAATTTTTTAATTTCAGAATTATTTTCATCTTTTTTAGCTTCATTTAATTTACCTATTTTATGTTTTATTTGTTCTATTTGTTCATCTCTTAAATTATTTCTATTTTCTACTTCATCTTTTGCTGTTGATGTTAAATAGTTTTGATATAAATTTTGATAATATCTGTTATGATCATATGTAGAATTTTTCTTCTTACCTCTAATTTTCTTCGTTATTTTCTTTTTAATTAAGCGTTGTATGTTCTTTTTAAGATATTTACGCATATTTTTATTTATTTAATACAAAATACAAAAGCAAAAGAGAAATAAAAATAATAGTCAAAATAAAGATTTTAGATATAATAAGGATCAATAGGAGTAGTTACAATTTCTCTTCCATTAATATCATTAGGAATAATAACATCACTTTCTTCTTCTTCCTTTTTTTCTTCTTTCATTTTTTCTTCTTTATCATTTTTATCTTTTTTATTATTATTAATTTTAGATTTCATATATTTCTTTTCATATTTAGATAATTTTTCTTGTACTTCATTACAATATGCTTGTAATTCTTTCTTTGTCATTCTAGATAAAGGAACACTATCTTCACCTTTTTTTGGTCTTCCACGACCTCTTTTACTAGGAGGTTCATCTAATTTATTACTCTTACCTCCAGAATGACTATGTTTAGATTTTCTAATTTCTATATCCTTAACACCTTTTCTTTTAGGTTTTTCACTATATTTTTTAGACTTTTTAGATTTGCTATTACTATTATTATTACCATTTCCAACAATATTTTTTATTTTATCTTTATATTGAACATATTCATCTGGATGTTCTGTTTTTAAATAAGTCTTAATTGTCTCATATAAGAGAGCATTGTCAGAATCATTTTTAATTTTATCGAGATCATCATCTCCTGACTCAGTACTTTCAGATGAATAACTCATTCTATCATCCTCTTCCTCTGATTCTGAAGAATAAGATCCTTGTGATTGAGAGTCTTGTTCGCTATCACTCATAATATATATTTTATTTTATTTTATTTATGAAAAATAATAATAATAATAATAATCAAACAAATAATAATAATAGTAATATAATAATAATAAACATTATTAGCAATATTATTTTTATGCTCCAGGCACTTTAGTTTTCAAATATGCACTTAATAATGCTTGTTGGTTAGCACCTCCATTAAAAGGCAATCTGGCACCTCCTCTTCTTCTATGTCTTCTTCTTCTTCCTAAGCCCATCATAGCTAAGCCATTGCCTACATCATTGTAGCCTAACTCTCTAGCCACTTTAGAGGCTATTTTGTGGTCTTTTGCCCAATTGAAGGCCTTGCTTGCACCACTTTTGATCTTACCCCATATTGACTTTAAAGAACCACCTCTTCTACGTCTACCTCTTCTAGCATGTCTTCTACGATGTCTTCTACCGCCTAAAACCATTTTGATTATGTTATTTTAAAAAAAGATGAAAAAAGTAAGAAATAAGTAGAATAATTATTTTAGAGAACTCTATCTTTATTATCTATATAACGATTATCTAAGTTTTTAGTACTATTACTTCTTCTTCTATATCTTCTTCTTCTTCTTCTTCTACCACCTGTTGAAATTCCTTCTTTTCTAAGACAAGAAGAAGGTCCACCTACAGTTTTTCTCACTAATAACTTATTTCCTGATTTATTGCCATATTTTTTAATTATTTCTGACCAATTAGTAGCACCACCTCTTCTACTTCTTCTTCTTCTCTTACGTCCATAACCTACATTACTTACTACATTACCTAGTGCTGGTCCTACACCAGGTATTAAACTAGCAGCTGTAGACAATATCTTAGTTTTCTTTAAAAAGCCTTTCACACCATCCCAAAACTTACCTTTTCCTATAACATATCTTCTGCAACATTTTCTTTTACTGCTTCTTCTTTTTACCATAATAAATAAAACTATTTTAAAAATATGATAATAAGAAATAACTTCTATTATGTTTATTATATCTATAAGCATTATATATTCAATCAATCAATAAAAGAATAAAATGTCAGAAGGTCCTATTCCAGATTATCAATTTCAAAGTGGTGTTGCTCCACAAGCAGATGGTCATAATCCTGTATATATACAAACACCTCAACAACAGCAACAACAGCAACAAAATGAACAAGAATTACAACAAATTCTTCAACAAATACCACCAGATGTTAGACAATTATTATCAACATTGAATCCAGGCACATATCGAGAAGCATTAAGAATATTAAATCAAATGGCTGACGAAGTATTAATGCAAGACATACCTTCATAAATAACCATAATATAAATATCTGTTATACTTTTAATAATAACTATTCTTTGTTTTTTCTTTTGTAATAATATAAAATGAGTTCTAACAATAATAACAAAAAGTTCCAAACTACTATGCACATATTTAACATAGTAGATGATGATTTGAGTGATAATCCAGACCATAACTTAGAAAATATAACTGCTAAGAAAAGAAAGCGTAATGCTGAACAGGATTATGAGGATATGATGGATTACTTCTATGGAGAAGCTGAAGGTTGTGGAGGTTCAGAAGACGAGAATTCATACGATTCTGAAGATGATGAAAATGCATCAGATGTCGATTCAGAAGGTAACTTAATAGGTTTCATAACTAACGATGACGATGATGATGAGTCATATGAGCCAACAGAATCTGAAGAGGAGGAGGATGAATACGCATCTAGCGATGATGATGATATGCAAGATAAAAATAAAGATGATATAATAATAATAAAAGGTAAAAGAAAAAATATAACAAATGCTTTATTAAACTCATTAGCTCCATTTAGGAAGCATTTAGTCAAAAAGGACGGTTCTAAAGCCGGTTCCGAAAACCGAGAAAGTGACTTAGTTGAAAATCTCTCAGATTCTGAGTAATATTTTTATTAAATTTTATTTTTTGCTATTTTTTTTTGTTATTATTATTATTATGTCAACAAAAAGTATATGGGAGCCTATGCAAAGTGATACTAACAACCAGGCTGTATATAAAACACCTTCTGTAGCTAACGCGCCAAATGCAGAATCTAATAAATCTAATGAGTCTATAAGAAATGAAGTACCTTCATTAAATTTATCTGAAGCAGAAAGAATTAACCAGGAGGCAGAAGATATATTAAAGAAGTTAAGTCAAAGTAGATCAGTAAATGAATTACCTATAGGTGGTTGTAATGAGATTACTGGTCATGTAAACATAGCATCACCTCAGCAAATAGAAAATATACTACTTATGTGGAAACTTGTACTTTTAGAGAATCCAAGTGAATGTAATATATTCAATCTATGTAATAGTCAAAAGATTAATTTCTGTGTAAGACATATAGATCCTATTATTAGATTATGTGAAAATGCAAGTACTCCATATGGTATTATTATAAGAAGTTTAAATCAAACAGTGAAAGCATTATTTGAAATATCTTCAGAAAATAGAAGTAATTTTATATGTGTATGTAAAACAGAGAGAGAATGGGATCTTTATGATAAGTTATGTTATCATATATTTAATACGATAAGCACAATTCAAAATACAGAAATAGTTGCTTATTTTTAAATTTACAATTAATTAATATTAATTAAAATTATTTCATTTTATATTTGAAATTAACTTATTTTTAAATTTTGAAACGACTAAATAACTAAAAGCCTCACATGATCTTTATTTTGAATTTCTATTGGACCACTTGTAATTAGTAATTCATTAATACTAAAATGTATATTAGTATGAGCAGTTTGTTCGTGTAAATATATAGATCGTAAAATATTAGAACCTCTATCATTTACTATAATTTCTAAACCCATACCTCCACCTACATCTATTAAATCAAGATATTCATTTAAACTATTTTTATATGATTCATTTGGTATATTCCAATCATCTAATCTTTTGATTTCAAATTTACCATAATTACTAACATCTTGATAGAAAATAATAGGTTGTTTGATCTTAAAAAGTATAAAATTAGGATAAAAATCTAAATGAATTATGTGAGAACTTGAATAAGTATTACCAAAGTTCCAAACAGTAAAAGAGAATGAAACCATTTGTCTTCCACATAATGTTGGATATCCAATAGGAGTTAATCCTTGAGCTATATAACGTTGAATTTGTATCACATGTTTAGTTGTTGCTAATCCAATAATATCATCTTTCTTTACAACATCTTTAACATCTTCTTTAGATGCTAATACTGTAACATCTGGCATTTTAGTATTTTGTTCTTCAATCATATTTTCAATCTTAGTTAATTCCTTACTCACTGCTCCTATATCTCCACTACTAGATACAGCTATTTTTTTTGCTACATGTCCAAACATATTTATGTTATATTGGCAATAAGAAAAAATAAATAAAAATAAAATAAAAATAATAAAAAACATTATTATTAAATAATTACATATATTATTCACTATCAGAATTATTAGAAATATCAGTATCAATATCACTATCACTAATATCACTATTAATATTATTAAATTTTAAATCGAAATTTATTCTAAATTCATGCGTTACGTTGTCTATGTATAAGAAAGAATGATTGTTATAAGTAGTAGCTGTTTTATAAAGATCTTTGAACTTATTAAAATCTATCCATATATTTAAACTATGATATAAGTTCTTTAAATTAGCTTGGGAAAGATTCTTAAAAACTAAGCAATAGTCAAGTTGTAACCTAGAACTAGGTGTTATATCAGTTATATATTGACTTGAAATAATTACTTTACTTTTATAATGTCTATTAGACTTTAATAACTTTGAAATAGATCTATTGCATAAGTCATAAGATATATCATCAAAAATAAATATATTTTCAGGATAGTCAAAATTCTTTTTATCTACTTCTTTTATATTTTCTAATACAGCATCTAAAACGTTTATTCTTTCATCATCTACTATACTATCATAACAGTGATACTCTATTTCATTATATTTCAACATATCTGTTATTTTTTCATAAATTATATCTTTTGTTATTGTACCAACAAAGAAATAAACAACTTGATCACTTTTGGATAATAACAGGTGTTGAATCATATTAAAAATTAAAGTTGTTTTACCAGAATTTTTCTTAGCTAATACAAAAATATTGCAGAAAGGTACTGAAAAGTAATCATAACCAACAACAGATTTTTTACCCTTTTTCTTTTTTATTTTTTCAACAGACTCTACAGGGTTTATTGTAATATCGTTTATTTTTTCAAGTTGCATTTATTTAATATAAGAAATATTAAAAAACAAAAAGAATAATAGAAATAGTCGATATAAGTAATATAAGAAGAATAAAGAGAATAGTTATTTAAACAACACTAACAATACCACTTCCATTAATAGTACATAATCTACCTGTAATAATATAAAATTTATGACATATTCTATGTGCTGTAAATGCTGGATCTCCAGGACAACTAATTTCAAAAGTAATTTTTAAATCAGCAGCTAAAGGTCTACCTGCTTGATTCTTAATATTATCTAAATCTCTTGAACCAAAGTTTAAAATTTCGAAAAATTTCTCATTGAAACTTTTATCTTGTCTGAAAACATCATACCAAGAATCTTTAAAATAATCTTGTACCATCATATAACTATCATAATATTGCATTAAAGCATAATCTGGTTGATGAACAAAGTCGTTTATCATCCATCTAAATTGTGCATTTTCTGGTATACGTAACCATTTACTATCGTCTTCATCCCATGGTCTATAAATAATAAATCTTAAAAATGGTCCATTAGAACTATTCAATGTAAAACTATAATTGAATATTCCATTAGGAGAACTATAAGAAACTTGATGACATCTAAAATCATTGAATTGTATTGGTTTAGATAAACAATAGTTTTTAGTATTGTTATTGCATTGACTATCTTTATTATAATATGCATAAAATCTCATATTTTCTATTTTTATGTTATTCTCAACAACTTCTGGTGTTCTAAAAGTACATGCATTATCTAAAGTATTGTCAGCTGTTTTATAAGCACCTTTAAGAGCATAAGATTTAAATGGACCAAATTTATCAATAGTTTGGAATTTAATACATATATACATACGTTCTGCAAAGAATACATCACTTTTCATTGCTGCAAATGTATTATAAAATCTTCCTAAAGGTATTTTAACATGTAATCTAAATTCTGGCTCATTATCATATGTATAATGATCACCGTCAGAATTTGATATTTTATTATTATTATTCCATGGTATTTGAAACTCAGCTTCATCTTGAACAACTTTATCTTTTACATTATCATTCCATTTTAACTGTATGCCATCATAATAATTTGCTTGATAATATTGATCTGGTCTTTTACGAACAATTTCATCCATAAATATACGATATGGTTCATAACTATCATCAACTCTAACTAAATCTGTACCTGTCTGATTGCATATTCTGAATGAAGCAATACCAAAACCTTCTTTTAATCCTTTAATAAAATTAGGATAACTATCTTTATCACTAGTTTTATCACCAGTCCATCCTTTTACAGTACTTTTAATTTGTGTAGTTCTAACAACAAGATCATACTGAATGTAAGACTTAGACAAGTTAATTATGTTATCTCCGCTTAATTCAAACTTTATTTCTTGAGTATATGTATCTCCATTTATAGTCCAATCACTTGCTGAGCCAACTGGACTTAATTTTACATACTGATAAAAAGGAAGCATAACAGGTGTCTCTACACCATGTTTTTGTTCTTTAGGAATAGATAAAGACATATTAAGCAAAGAAATAATAGATTAAAAAGAAATTAATTAAGTTCTTTTAAAAACAACAATACTCATACAAAACTCTATATTATCTAAATTCAACTCATAACCATTTTGCTGTGTAATCTGCAAAATGATCTGACCATTACTATAAGTATTATTAAACTTTTTACTAGTATTAAAAATATCATAATTCTGATAAGTGATAAAACTTGATTCAGGATTTGTTATAGGAATACTATCTAAAACATGACTATCTTGATCTATATTTACTATATCCATTCTAATAGTAATGGAAGTAACCCATATTAAAGTAGGTCTGAAAGGTAATTGAACTAATGGTAATTGTCTTTCAATATATCTTTCTTTGTTATCTTTAATCATACCTGGTTCAAATTTAATATTACCTTCTGGATTATAACAATCAAAATAACCTTCTTTGATATACCAAAATATTTATATGCTAAATCCTTAGTAACTATTTTAATAGTTTTAATCCAACATATTGGATAACTATATTTACCACTACTTCTAGCAGGATCATATAAGACTGTTGTTTTACCAACTATTTGTAAGTGATTAGTTTGAAAATCATCTTTATCATCTATTTCAAATACATCACCTATAAACATTTGCATATTCTTATCATCCTCTGATAATACTTCTTCATTATAAGGCATAAAATCTTTTAATGTAATATCTTTGAATACATTGTTAATAATCTTAAGTATTTGATCTTGAGTATAAAAACCTTCTGGTATTTTAACTCCTTTATATAATTCATCTCTATCAAATTTATAAGATCCATAACTTGGATTAACTTGTAAATCTATGAATATACTGAAAGTGTCATTAGTATCCTCTTGTATAGTAGGAAAACTATTAGGAATAACAAGTCTTTCAATGAAATGTCAGAATAATCTTCATCGAATGCAGGTAAATGCAAAACTTTTTTATACTTAGTAGAAAACTGATTAGCAGAAGATACCATATCAGAATTAAGGTAATAAGTACGATGTTCATAAGGAATCATTTGTTTTTATAATGTGTAACCGAAATTGAAGAAATAAGCATAATAAGCATTATTAATATTATAAGCATTTTTGCACAATTTAATATTTTTAATTTCTGTTTATACAATGAGCGTAGAAAATTCTAAGCAATCTAAAAAGGTTAATCTATGTTTGAATAACTTAGATAAGCATATAATAATGCGATGTTTCAGAAATGATGGTAAAATTAGATCTCCCACTAGAACTAAACTTTATAATTACATCTCTGGTATGAAGTCTGAACTCACATACAACGAAATTAGATATATACTACAGTACATTGATCCAGAGTATCAATGCGATGTAGAAGAAAGGCTTAAAAAAGGCTTATGGTTTAGAGACTTAAGTAAAGAATTCGCAATAGATGAGAACAATTTACCTCCATTCTCATCATCATCATTCATTAGAAGTTTAATAACAAAGAGAAGAGGACTATGGGTCAAAAAAGAATTATAGAAAACCAACAAAATATTCAACAACAATTAAAGAAGATAATTAATCTAAATGAACAAGTCAAGAAGATAATCCCATCTAGACACTTATTAAAAACACATCAAAAGTAATAAATAGTAATTATAATACGCTTTATTCTCTAAATAATAGAGAAAGTAATAGTAATAGCAATCTATCTCTTGATAGCATTAATGATATCGCACGTGATGAATGTTATATGAGTTACAACAATCTATTCAATGATAGTTTGAATA
>NGBS01001266.1:0-21152 GCA_002245135.1 Proteromonas lacertae | reverse complement strand
TATTAGTAACATCAATAGTAGAAGGATGAATTAATGTCTTTCCATCAAAACCTAACATTTTGCCATGTTGGCAATGTTTTTCAAAACCAACTAAGTCTTTATAATTCAAATATACACCATCCAATGCAGCTATAAATTAAAAATAAAAAAAAAAATAAAAAACATTAAATATACATTTATTATAAGCCTCTAGCGGCTGTTATACATTGTGATAATGAATATAATAGATTCTCTCTATTTGGAGCTTCTTTTATATGCATATCTTTAACTAAATCTGATGTTCCCATTACTAAGGGCAGTGATTCTTTTACTACAACCACATATTTCTTTAGCATTTAATACACCAAGTGGAGTTTTCAATTAAAGCACCATATTTTCATTGATTCTGGGAGCTTTGCACTTTTGCATTAATTCTTCTAATTCGTAAATATTTTCTTTTGTTTCTACTTTTGGTAATGCAACTCCATCTACACGACCACTTTTTGAAATCATTTCAATATCTCCTTTTCCCCCATTTTGTATTAAGACAATTTGCTCTGATTATCATTTCTTTTTTAGGGAATTTAGTGGTATTTAAGAGAGCTTTGATATTATCTCTTGGCAACTTCCTAATTATTTACACAATAAGTAAGATATAAATACTTTATTTGATGGTCCTACTGCATCTTCTAAATCCATTATAACACAATCTGTTTTTAATTTTGATAATTTGCTTAATGCTTTTACATTAGCGGCCTGGAACATATAAAACACTTTCTTCTTGGTCTCAATTCTTCAGCAAGTGCTTCTGTGTTGATAGATCTGCTAAGACGACAGAGAAATTTATTCATTTCTATTAAGACAATTTAATACATAATCAATACACATTATATGTATTTTCGAAATACACAATAATCAAATGTTTTTTATTTCAAAATTTACCCACAAACAATATCAAAATAACCAATAAATGTTATTTAAGAAATAAATTTCCATCAAACAAATTTCTTGACAAAATGTCATTTATAAAATTCGTTTTCATCATGAAATTATACTTCCTAAATTCAGTAATTAGAAATTAGTGAAGAATATGTTTGAATTCTCTCTTTCTTTCCATAAAATTATATGAAAAAGTAAGAGAGAATTTAACCTCAACATCCTCCTTTCTCAGCAGAAACTCCTGAACTTTTTAGTAATCTCCAATTGTAGTAAATTCCTCAGCAATAGTAGGATGAATACCCACTAATGAGTTTAATATCGTTATATGTACCATTCATCTTCAAGCAAATAGCATATCCTTGAACAATCTCACCAGCATTAGGTGATAATATATGAATACCTAATAATCTCATATTGTCATTCTTATTGCAAATCATCTTGGCAAAACATTTATTCTTTGGTCGTTTTGAGGTTATAGTCCATTCTAATGGTGTAAAGTTGCTAATAAACACTTTCAATATTATCCTGACCATATCTATTTATAGGCCGTTTCTTCAGTTAAACCACAACTTCCATATTCTAAAGGAGTAAATACAGTCATTGGTATTTTTTCATAATCCATTTCAATTTTACTATTACCAAATAATCTTCTAGCTAATAATCTACCAGCCATTATTGCTACAGGTGTTAATTCTTGTTTTTCATATAATACATCACCAATTCCATAGATATTATCTATATTGGTTTGTTCATGTTCACATTTTTATTTTTCCCATTTCTTTCCAATTTTATTCCTAATTCTTCTAATCCAATATCTTTAGTGACTGCATATCTACCAATTGCACTTAATACTGTATCAAATTCTTCAGAATATTCACTACCATTCTTCTTATAATATACTTTTAATTTACCTGTTGATAATTTCTCGATTTTGGAGGGTATTGTTTCTTTTATGAATTTTATTCCTTCTTCTTCTTCATATTCACCGATTTTCTCAGCACATTCTCTATCAAACCCTCTTAATAATATTGATCTTACCATCACAGTTACATCGAATCCAAGTAATTTCAAGAATCCAGCACATTCTAAAGCGACGAAGCTTGCACCAACTACGAGTGTTTTTCCTGGTGGATGGTCTAACATGAATATATCATCACTTGATATAGCGTAGTCACTACCTTCACAATCTAATTTTGAGGGTCTTCCACCTACAGCTACTACTATATTTTTACATGTATAAGTGACTTTATTTCCCATTATATCAGTACCTTCCACTTGGTTCTTAGTAAGGATTTTACAGTATTGATTTTTATATTCTACATGCTTGTCTTTTAAAGAGATTGCATAGTTATAATTTAAGGAACGGATATGATCTTGAACATTGTTTACTAATGTATTCCAATGATGATGAATTGTTGGACAATCCCAACCAAATGCTGGTCCATCTCTCATCATTTCACCGATTATGGAGGCTTGATGCATTAATTTCTTAGGAATACATCCTACATTCACACAAGTACCGCCTAAACCCCATACTGAGCCATAAGGTGATGGTTTAACGAAATCAAAAACAGCTACTTTTGCTCCTAAACCGGCAGCTTCCTTTGAACACGCCAAACCTAAATAAATAAACACAGATCATATAAAATATTATATACCTCCACTACCACCTCCAATTACAACTAGATCATAGTCATAACTAATTTTTTTATCAGTTGTAGTAGTCATAATATTCTATGTTCCTTATTTACTTCTAAATTCACAAACAAAGAATATTGAAGAAAAGCTTGAATTTTGATTTGTTAAATAACATGAGGCTTAAAAATACATATCAAATAAAGATAAAAATCAACCTTAAATATTATGTTATGTTTTAGTTTTTACATTTAAAATAAGTTATTTACAACATTTCTTCTTCTCTTCACCAACAGCATAATTCAATTTCACTGTCTGTTTCATTTCATATCGACTAGCTGGTGGTGGTCTTTTTATTGCTTCATTTGCTAGATATTCAAATGCTTCATTTATATTGACATTCTCTTTTGCACTGGTTTCTATATATTTTAAAGGATTTACATTACAACTATTACACCAACTTTCTGCCTTTGAACTGCTAATTACTCTCTCTTGAGGATTTATATCTATTTTATTTCCAACTATTATAAACGGGAAATTTATTGGATCTTCAGGATGTGCTGCTGCTAGAAATTCTTCTTTCCATACTTCTACTCGTTCAAAGGACTATTGACAATATATAATGGATATGTGAGTTATACTTTTGCATTATTAACATCAAAGACTATCATACATGCATCAGAACCTCTATAAAATGCACTACCTAGTGCTTGAAATCTTTCCTGGCCTGCTGTATCCCACAACTAACAAATTAAGTAATGAATAATATACTTGTAGATTTACTAGTTTATTATTGATCATTATTTGTTTTAATAAAAAATCAGCACCTAATGTTGATTTAAAAGCAGTAATGAACTTATGATTGACGTATTGATATAATAATGATGTTTTACCAACGCTACAAAAGTATATTTATCAAAAACATACGCACTATCACCCAATACTATTATCTTTATCACTCTTTCCGACATTTTATTTTTTTATATTCAAGCTTAGGCAAATCATTTAGATTTGACGATTATGTCCTACCATAGTAAATAATGAATAATTGATTGTGATAGTAAATATATTACTATACTACAATTATGCTGCTGCTTATGATGTATTTATTGCATTCTTCATAATCCAGCTAAATATAAAAACAAAAAAAATAATCATCAAACAGGTAATCAAGTTTGTTTGGATCTTTTTTATTTCAAATGTCTGCTCCTACCGTATTACCAGAGCAATTTATTCTTCAATTCAATCAACTGATAGAATATGGTGAAGTATATTTTTAACGAATAATAAAATCTCATAGGCATTGCTCTCTAGATTACATTTCTTAAAAGGCAAATTACCAACCTGTCAGTGCATGAAGGATCCAGCATACAGCAAAATAAGAGATTGGGTATGATAAATGTATTTTATATCAACAGATTAATAAAAACTTCCCAAATTGTGAAATTCAAAAGAAATTTAAAGGTTGTGAAATTGTTTCAGAAAATCCACATGATGTGTTAGGTCAAGTTAAACCATATGTTGATGTTTTAAAAGGTATTTCAAATTTTAATATTTAATCCAATTTAGATGTATATTATTATCGAAGTTGTGCAGTTAAGAAAATTGTTGATTTTTTCAATGCTCCAGGAACAAAGAATTTCTTTTTGCACCAGATTATGTAAAAGGTGTAGTAAATGCAACAGTGATATTAACGAAAATGCATTTATTCCTATCAACAATGGATTTAAGAACAGTATTTGGATTTTATTTAGTTGCGCTGTGGTATTCTACTTCAGGACAAAATTCAACAGAAGATACTGAAATAACTCAATGGATAACTAATGGAATATTCGTAAGTTTCCAATCCTCCATGTTTGAACTGCCACCTGAGTGTGATTTTTCACCATTTCTAATATCAGCTTCAGAAGGTGCTTCAAAGTCATTTGATGATCAAATATTATACTCCATATTCAATATATTTGCAGATCCAGCTGCTTTAGAACATTATCGTATATATATTATTACTAATTTACTCATATTTTTTAATCTTTTATGCTTTTTCTTATTATATTGCTTATATTATTATATAGAATGGGATGATAATGTAGAATGGGTCAAATGTCGTCCAATGTTCTTCGATTGGTATGCATTCTTACCACTCATCCAACCCAATTTACTATGTAAAGAGAGTGTAAGAGGAATGTTAGAATACGTTTTATGTAATGGATATTCTTATCCTTTATATAGAGATGTGAATATTAGATTACATGATTTTTATTATGACATGATTGCTATTATTTCCAGTAAGAAGTTGTTCACTAACTATAAAGATTGGAAACCTTTTCATAAAAAGGATCATATATTATCATTAGAAGGTCAAGCTAATACTGGAAGTGGCTTGATGCATCAGTATATTATATTATATTATTATTATTAATAGAACTACTCGTGGATTCTTAATCTCTCAATTACAAATGTTATATGGATTATTACTAAATGATCAAAAGATAATTGGTAAAATATTCAATCATATATTATGTCTATTATCATTGGCTCAATGGGAATTACGTTGGATTAATGCACATACATTTACACCTCCAGCAGAGAGGAAATCATTTTTATCATCTTCTGTACAAGGTTCATACAATGTTAATACATTTAGAGATCCAAACGCACAAATTGATTTGATATTTTATATATTTCAAGTGACTAGATTAGTACAATCTAATCTATAGTATATTATTATTATTATTATTTATATATATAAATAGTCCAGTTCAAGATTATTATATTAAAAGAATATCTCAATATGGAGTAGATATATTATTTCAAGAAACAAAACCTTTACCGAGATCAAATGGTATTAAGAAAGCATGTGAACGTATATATAATAATAATTATTATTATTATATATATATAGAAATTGCTAGTTTTAGCCATGGAGCTAATAATTATGATATATTAATGAATTTTTATATGGATTGTTATAGAATAATGGTTGCTATGCCTCCATTAGTCATTACTGATGCTGGTGTTGAAGATAGAATGTTTCAAAGACAAGTTGCTGCTTTATCGTGCATAAGACAAATGCCATTATGTGCTATATTAGCTTATGAGTATATATATTTAATAATAATTATTATTATATTTATATTTATATAGTTGTTATAATTTTGTTCGTCAATATGGTTCATTAAAAGATATTTGGTGGTATCGAAGTTTCTATTTACCATTAATCACCAGCACTTTGTCCAATATTGATATTAATTCACAACCTAATGAAAATATGGTTGGTTTAGTTAATACTTTGATGGATGCACATGAAAATGTATAGTTATTTATTGTTTAGTTATATCAAATAGTTATCTTATTTCAATCCAGAAAGTCAAGCCACATTTGGTGAAGAGTTAAACACTACAGCAAGAACTCTATTAGAAGAATTATCAAAAGGTATTTCCACAGCAATAATGAATTATCTACAAAACGTCAGATTAATCGACAAATCTGTAGATCCACCAGCAGATTTCATCCAAAACGAAAGAATCAAAATGGCAAGAAAGAAAGGAGATTCAAAGGAAGTATTACAGCGATTTGGTGCTGAATTATTCAATGAACAAGTGTTTGATATAATAGAAAGTATTGATACAAGAATCTCCTTCGTATTATCAAGAATGAAGCAATATGTAGGAATAAATGGAAATTTAGACGTTTATAACCATTCATATAGACCATTAATAATGATAAGACAGACTGTTTATTCATTGATTAAAGAACAATTCATTACACTGTCATTTACAAGTATTAATTATATTATAATAATAAATGTTTATATATAGATACTGGATTATTAAGAGAACCACGATTGATCTATCAAGATTTCCTAAACTTCGTCAGTATTTTACACAAACTGTCCTCCTATGCCAATATTGGTCTACAAGATATAGGAAGAGATTTAATATTAGAATGTACTTATGATAATGATATATCACCAGCTACAACATTCCCACAAGCACAATTTACTCCAATTAGCGATCATTATTGTCATCAAATTGGTAAGAAGATATCTGATTATATTAGCCAATCAGTGATTGATCCTAATTATGCTGGTTTATTACATACACTGTTATCTTATGAGAATATGACTGCTTTAGTCCAAATGATTGGTGTTCCAGGTATAAAGATTATTGATTCTTATATTGGCGAATTGATTCATGATAAATGTGCAGATGTATATTATGAAATGGGAATTTATAGTGATTTATTCCCATCTTATTTAAAAGCATTTGAAGATGGTAATGTTAAACCTGTTGTTAAGAATTTAAAACAAGTGTTAATGTTTCCTACGTCTATATTAACTGTTGGTTATGCTGTTTATTATAGGAAGATCATGTGGGAGACAGTAGAAAGAAATAACAATGATGCTATTCCAATGATTGTCTCAACAGTTGAGACATTATATTGTGAAGTGAAAGACAGTGATAATCCATTATTATTACCAATTCAGACAGTATATGGAAGTGCTGGACATTTATCTATTAATGTATTGACTGCTGTTATACCAACATTCTTAATATCAAAGTTAGAGAAGAAAGTAGAAGGTATATATAAATTTATATTATTATATATACATATAGCAAGAGTTCATGAATCTAAATTAGCAGAATATAATACAATATTTACACCAGCTATTAAATTTATGTTTTTATACCAGTATATATATATATATATATCAATAATTTTATTCATTTTTAATAATAGACCATCTTTGTCACTTATGTTAAATTCATTTTTCGCTGCTCCAATGACCAATATATTATCTTTAGGTTTATATACGACATTTAGAGGATTAAATCCGGTGTGTGATACGTTTAAATTTAGCCAATGGTTCTTCGATATATTGAAGCAAACTGTAAGGAATTTAATTCAATCATCAACAAATGAAAAAATATGGAAAGATTTACCTTGTAGTCATATTCAAATCATGTATATATTGGATAAGTTGTGTGATAGTTTTAATTTTAATGAGATAATAGCTGATATTGATACAAAGAATCAAATTTTACCTCCTTACATTTATTAACTCTTTCTAACCTATATATTTTTATAACAAAATATGAAATGTTTATAATCTTTATAAAATAACTAAATGAATATAAAAATTGATAGAATTTACAAAAATAAGATGATATAAAGAATTTGAAATAAGAAATAAAGATAAAAAAAGAAAAAGAATTTGCTAGCGGTGGGGTTTGAACCCACGAGTGACTGAACACACCAGATCTTAAGTCTGGCCCCTTGGACCAACTCGGGCACACTAGCTGACCAAAATTTTTATTCCTACATGCTCATATAAACACTACATTCTTTTATTTATCATTTTCTGAACAACCAACTATTATTTTCGTCATAAAACTATAGAAAAGGTTCATTTACAAAATATTTATTGAAAGATATTTTACATGAATTCTTTTCTAGATGAGGTGTTATCTTCAATATTACCATCTGATTCGCAGGTATTTTAATTTATTTATTTTTTAGATTATAGAAAGAGTTGAAAAGAGTGTTAATGAAGTAGATATGATGGTGCATCATGGCAATGATATTGAAGTGATGAAAATCCTTAAAATTGCATGGATAAAAGAAATAGAAATATTGAAATTCTGTGAGAATAACTCTTTATTGTCAGATTGTTCATTTCTTACTTGTCCATCAAAAATACAGATGTGCGGTAATGTGATGATGATTTATGAGAGAAATTATTATGTATGTGATGTAGAAGAGATAATCTACACAATGATATTTGAAAGAAGTGATATTTGTAGTTATATGTGTAGTATATGTCATATTTTATTGATGTTGAGTGAGTATGGTATAGTATTAAGCAATTTGAAGAGTTCTAATATGATATATGAAAGAGATGATGATAATCTAAAGTTATGTGATTTATGGTTAAACACATTGAGAAAGGAAGAAGAAATGAGAATGTATGATATATCATTTAAAAGCCCAGAAGAATTGAATGGATTAGAATTAAATGAAAGAAGTGTGATATGGTCAATTGGATGTGTTTTGTATGAAATGATGAAGAAGAAATTACCATTTAATGAAGATGATAATATGAATAAAATAAAAGAGAATATCATGAGATGTAAATACAGTTTAGATGTAGAATGTGATAATGAAATGAAAGAATTGATAGATAGAATGTTAAAAGTGAAGAATGAAGATAGAATGAGTTTGAAAGAGTTGAGAAAAGAAATGATAAAAATGAGTGAAATAGTGAAAGATAGTGATGATAATTTGATGATATGTAAAGAGAGGGAAAGAACAATATATAATGATGATTATAGAATAGAAATATCACCATTCAGTATTAAAACAGATTATTATCTCCAATATAACAAATGGGAAAATATTAGAGATGGATTAATAAAGTCTTACAATAATAAACCAAACAAAAGAATATTATCAATACTATTGATGATGAAAATGAATAAAAATGATAAAACAATAAAAAGTAAAATGAAATTTCATATTCATCACCAATGTATGTATGGAAGAGAATGTTATTTAGATGAAATGATGTTTGGAATGGATTGTGATTATTATAATAAAGAAAGAATAGAAATAGATAAAAAGTATGTTTGTTTCTGTGAAGAAGTATATAATCATTATTTATTTTCGTTATTTGATAGATGATCATAAAACTACAATAAAATGTCAATCCATATTAGGATCATATTTTTCACAGTTAACAAATCTAAAAGAGTTAAACTTATCAAGATGTAATCTTACTTTCATTTTCATTGAATCATTTATTAAATCAATTCCATATATGAAGTTGAAATATGTTAATCTTTCATGTATTTTTTACAATTAATTATTATTATTATTTTGAATTAGATAATCTAATTGGTTTAACAGGCTTCAAATTACTACTTCCATATTTAAATTTATTAATCCGAAGATATAACGAGTTGTATCTATGTGGAATGAATTTAGATGATGAATCAATGATATTATTATCAGAAGAACTATATAAATATCCAGATATTGAGATAATTGATATAGATCATAACTATAACATTCATTCAAAAGGAATGAAAGCTTTATTCTCCAAATTTCCCATTTCACAAACCAATTTTCAGTTTTTTGAAAGTAAAGAATTACTGATAGAAAATGATGTTCCAAAAGTAATCAATTATTTACAATACCAACATATATTAAATTTGGGTAATTGTGAAATTGATGATGTTTTTTTCAAGTATTTCATTTCTTTAAGATTAAATGAATTGCAGAAAATAAAAAGATTAGATGTCAGTTGTATATAATATTATTAATATTTTGCTGTTTAGACAATAAACTAACGAATGAAAGTGTTAAACTATTGATTAACAATTTATCTTCATTTCCAACCCTTAATGAACTTCAATTACATGGAAATGAAATAGGAGATGATGGTATGAAAATTTTATTTCCACACTTACATTTATTAAAAGATGTTCTACATTGGCTCAAATGTTCCAGTATTATTATTATTATTAATTGTTATATAATAGGAATGGGATTATCTTCCATTGGATTAAAGTATTTGGTTAATGGTTTAAAGAATATTGATGAAGTAATTAATTTGCTTGATATATGTTATAATTATATTGATTCAAAAGGAATAGAGTATTTGATGAATTATATGAAAGAAAATGATAATTTAGAGAAGGTATTAATTCATAGTATATATTCATTGTTATAATTAATAATAATTATTGTTTAATAGATAATCCAATTGGTAATGCAGGATTGAAATTATTACTTGACAGTGTTAAAATGTTAGTTACTTATGGTCATGTGTATTTAAATAATATCTCAGTAGATGATGAAAGTGTTGTGTTATTAACTTTTTAATTTAGAATAATTATTAACTTTTTTATTGCAGTTATTGTTGTTATGGTTGTGATTGAATGAATAAACATAATATTTTCTTCTAATATTTTAATATCAAAAGGAATTTAATTCAATCATCAACAAATGAAAAAATATGGAAAGATTTACCTTGTAGTCATATTCAAATCATGTATATATTGGATAAGTTGTGTGATAGTTTTAATTTTAATGAGATAATAGCTGATATTGATACAAAGAATCAAATTTTACCTCCTTACATTTATTAACTCTTTCTAACCTATATATTTTTATAACAAAATATGAAATGTTTATAATCTTTATAAAATAACTAAATGAATATAAAAATTGATAGAATTTACAAAAATAAGATGATATAAAGAATTTGAAATAAGAAATAAAGATAAAAAAAGAAAAAGAATTTGCTAGCGGTGGGGTTTGAACCCACGAGTGACTGAACACACCAGATCTTAAGTCTGGCCCCTTGGACCAACTCGGGCACACTAGCTGACCAAAATTTTTATTCCTACATGCTCATATAAACACTACATTCTTTTATTTATCATTTTCTGAACAACCAACTATTATTTTCGTCATAAAACTATAGAAAAGGTTCATTTACAAAATATTTATTGAAAGATATTTTACATGAATTCTTTTCTAGATGAGGTGTTATCTTCAATATTACCATCTGATTCGCAGGTATTTTAATTTATTTATTTTTTAGATTATAGAAAGAGTTGAAAAGAGTGTTAATGAAGTAGATATGATGGTGCATCATGGCAATGATATTGAAGTGATGAAAATCCTTAAAATTGCATGGATAAAAGAAATAGAAATATTGAAATTCTGTGAGAATAACTCTTTATTGTCAGATTGTTCATTTCTTACTTGTCCATCAAAAATACAGATGTGCGGTAATGTGATGATGATTTATGAGAGAAATTATTATGTATGTGATGTAGAAGAGATAATCTACACAATGATATTTGAAAGAAGTGATATTTGTAGTTATATGTGTAGTATATGTCATATTTTATTGATGTTGAGTGAGTATGGTATAGTATTAAGCAATTTGAAGAGTTCTAATATGATATATGAAAGAGATGATGATAATCTAAAGTTATGTGATTTATGGTTAAACACATTGAGAAAGGAAGAAGAAATGAGAATGTATGATATATCATTTAAAAGCCCAGAAGAATTGAATGGATTAGAATTAAATGAAAGAAGTGTGATATGGTCAATTGGATGTGTTTTGTATGAAATGATGAAGAAGAAATTACCATTTAATGAAGATGATAATATGAATAAAATAAAAGAGAATATCATGAGATGTAAATACAGTTTAGATGTAGAATGTGATAATGAAATGAAAGAATTGATAGATAGAATGTTAAAAGTGAAGAATGAAGATAGAATGAGTTTGAAAGAGTTGAGAAAAGAAATGATAAAAATGAGTGAAATAGTGAAAGATAGTGATGATAATTTGATGATATGTAAAGAGAGGGAAAGAACAATATATAATGATGATTATAGAATAGAAATATCACCATTCAGTATTAAAACAGATTATTATCTCCAATATAACAAATGGGAAAATATTAGAGATGGATTAATAAAGTCTTACAATAATAAACCAAACAAAAGAATATTATCAATACTATTGATGATGAAAATGAATAAAAATGATAAAACAATAAAAAGTAAAATGAAATTTCATATTCATCACCAATGTATGTATGGAAGAGAATGTTATTTAGATGAAATGATGTTTGGAATGGATTGTGATTATTATAATAAAGAAAGAATAGAAATAGATAAAAAGTATGTTTGTTTCTGTGAAGAAGTATATAATCATTATTTATTTTCGTTATTTGATAGATGATCATAAAACTACAATAAAATGTCAATCCATATTAGGATCATATTTTTCACAGTTAACAAATCTAAAAGAGTTAAACTTATCAAGATGTAATCTTACTTTCATTTTCATTGAATCATTTATTAAATCAATTCCATATATGAAGTTGAAATATGTTAATCTTTCATGTATTTTTTACAATTAATTATTATTATTATTTTGAATTAGATAATCTAATTGGTTTAACAGGCTTCAAATTACTACTTCCATATTTAAATTTATTAATCCGAAGATATAACGAGTTGTATCTATGTGGAATGAATTTAGATGATGAATCAATGATATTATTATCAGAAGAACTATATAAATATCCAGATATTGAGATAATTGATATAGATCATAACTATAACATTCATTCAAAAGGAATGAAAGCTTTATTCTCCAAATTTCCCATTTCACAAACCAATTTTCAGTTTTTTGAAAGTAAAGAATTACTGATAGAAAATGATGTTCCAAAAGTAATCAATTATTTACAATACCAACATATATTAAATTTGGGTAATTGTGAAATTGATGATGTTTTTTTCAAGTATTTCATTTCTTTAAGATTAAATGAATTGCAGAAAATAAAAAGATTAGATGTCAGTTGTATATAATATTATTAATATTTTGCTGTTTAGACAATAAACTAACGAATGAAAGTGTTAAACTATTGATTAACAATTTATCTTCATTTCCAACCCTTAATGAACTTCAATTACATGGAAATGAAATAGGAGATGATGGTATGAAAATTTTATTTCCACACTTACATTTATTAAAAGATGTTCTACATTGGCTCAAATGTTCCAGTATTATTATTATTATTAATTGTTATATAATAGGAATGGGATTATCTTCCATTGGATTAAAGTATTTGGTTAATGGTTTAAAGAATATTGATGAAGTAATTAATTTGCTTGATATATGTTATAATTATATTGATTCAAAAGGAATAGAGTATTTGATGAATTATATGAAAGAAAATGATAATTTAGAGAAGGTATTAATTCATAGTATATATTCATTGTTATAATTAATAATAATTATTGTTTAATAGATAATCCAATTGGTAATGCAGGATTGAAATTATTACTTGACAGTGTTAAAATGTTAGTTACTTATGGTCATGTGTATTTAAATAATATCTCAGTAGATGATGAAAGTGTTGTGTTATTAACTTTTTAATTTAGAATAATTATTAACTTTTTTATTGCAGTTATTGTTGTTATGGTTGTGATTGAATGAATAAACATAATATTTTCTTCTAATATTTTAATATCAAAAGGAATTTAATTCAATCATCAACAAATGAAAAAATATGGAAAGATTTACCTTGTAGTCATATTCAAATCATGTATATATTGGATAAGTTGTGTGATAGTTTTAATTTTAATGAGATAATAGCTGATATTGATACAAAGAATCAAATTTTACCTCCTTACATTTATTAACTCTTTCTAACCTATATATTTTTATAACAAAATATGAAATGTTTATAATCTTTATAAAATAACTAAATGAATATAAAAATTGATAGAATTTACAAAAATAAGATGATATAAAGAATTTGAAATAAGAAATAAAGATAAAAAAAGAAAAAGAATTTGCTAGCGGTGGGGTTTGAACCCACGAGTGACTGAACACACCAGATCTTAAGTCTGGCCCCTTGGACCAACTCGGGCACACTAGCTGACCAAAATTTTTATTCCTACATGCTCATATAAACACTACATTCTTTTATTTATCATTTTCTGAACAACCAACTATTATTTTCGTCATAAAACTATAGAAAAGGTTCATTTATAAATTATGTAATATATTAATTTTATTGTTATTTCCTTTCCCCTAATTAGTAATTTAATTCACATATATAATCAACACTAAACCATATTTTGAAAGTATACCTTATAATCAATAAATTAGTTTGTCATTCTTATCTTAGTTTTAATAATATATTCGTTTCAAGTCAAAATAGATTACAATCATTCAATTTATTTTAATATAATCACTTCATATTTATTTTGATTTTTTCTCATCTTTCTTTTTTTATAATTTTCTTCATATTTGTTCATATAAATTGTGATTTGAAAAATGTCATCCAATCCTAAGAAAAGGGCAAGGGTAGTAACAACTAGTGCCATACCAGAGGATGTATATTTTACATTCGAGTATATTCTATTAGGTATTCAAAATCACTTATTTTTCAGATATGGAAAGTATAATATTCTGCGGTATTTATTATAGATTTCACACCTGGATCAATAATGCAAGTAAAGTTTTATAAATTTATGTGTTATGATAATGAACAAACACCATTTATATTGAATCTAAAGCCAAATCTTACAGTTATACATGGTCAAAATGGAAGTGGTAAAAGTACAATAGTTGATGCACTTCAAGTATAAATACATTTATATTAAATATTAAATAAATAGTTTTGTTTTGGTGTAACAGCAAGTCAAACAGATAGAGCTTCTAAATTAGGTGAATTTGTCTCTCACGGACATACAAAAGGTGCTGCTTCAGTAATATTATGTAATAAACTTAGTAGTGAAGGTGGTTTTTCTCCATATTATGAAGATGTATTTGGTAGTTACATTCTTATTGGAAGAGAAGCCACTAGAAGTGGACAAGTAACATATCGATTTGATTCTGAATATGTTTCACTGTATATATATATATATATATAATGATAAATAGAGTGGATAAAGATTTATTAGTGAGGAAAAAAGATTCAAAAGCAATAGAAGCTTCTGTTGGGAAATATAATAATTATATAAGATCCAGTGCAGAATTAACATACAGAGAAGCATGGAAAAAGATAGTGGATGATATATGTAATCATTATTCAATTCAAATAACTAATCCATTGTTAGTATTAAAACAGAATATGGCAAAGACATTTATTAATGGTTCAGATAAAGAAAAATATGAATTTTTACAACAAGTAATGAAGACTGAGAAAATAGAAAGTGAAATTAATAAAGCAGCTGAAGAATTGATAGACTGTGAAAATGATTTGAAGGAAGTAGAAGAAATTTTAATGCAAATAATACACGAAGTTAATAATAAACAAATGTTGGTACAGAAAGTAAAAGATGCTGGTGGACAAGATCTGTTAAATAAACAAGTAACCAATGCAATGAATAGAATGAAGAAAGCAAATTATTTAGTAAAGAATAGAGAAATAGAAGAATTAAAGAAAAAAATTGAAAATATTAAAGGTTTACAAAAAGAATTGGCAGAAAAAATGAATAAAGATGAAGAAGAGAGTAAAGAGAGAGAAAATAAAGCTCAATCAATAGTAAGATTATGTAATGAAGCACAATATAAATCTGATACGATAAATTCAGAAAAAAAAAGAATGTATATTATATTTATTTATAATGAATAATAGATCAAACGAAATAGCAGCTCATAAAAGAAGATATCAAGATAATATCAAAGATTTAGATAGAAATATATTAATTTTAGAAAGGAATATTAAAGAAAAGAAATCAGAAATGAGAAAACTCCAGTCACAATCATCAAATACTAAAGAAATAGCAGATAGAATTGTAAAATTAGAAAAGAAATTGATGAATTAGATAATAAAAAAACTAGCACAAGCGAAGAGTTAAATCAAAAAGAAGAAAAATATAGAATTCAAAAGCTTTAAGTGATAAATGTGTAAAAGAATTAACGCAATTACAAACTGAAATGAATCAATTAAAGAATAAAGAACGTGATATCTCTGAAATAATCAATAAAACACCACAAGATAAAATACAAGAAGCATCTAAAGCACTAAGTGGGAAAATAAAAGGAAAAATCATTTGGCCTGTTTCTGCTTATGTTAGAGTAAAGCCAGAATATGAACAATACACTGCTTTAATAGAAACAAAGATGAAATCATGTTTAGATAGTGCAGTAATCTCTGATAATGATGATCGTCCATTAATTCGATCAATTTGCCAAGAAAGAAAGATTCCCGAACCAAATATTACATCAATACCTGGAACAAACAGTGATGAAGTACAAACCAATTATTATCAAGATACAACTTATGATATTATATCATTTTTAGACACTTTAGATTTCAGCGCATTAGATGCTCATCATCGAGCTATATTAAAGATATATTTCAGTGATGTAATGAAATTTGATCAAATATTATTATGTTCTGATGATTTAAAAGCTGAAACATTTTTAAAAAATCAAGGTTTATTACAAGGTAAGAAGAATAATGTATATTTATTTCCTCAAGCCAAACAAATTGATGGAATGAATAAGAGATTTAAAGAAATATTGACATTGAGAGAAAAGAAGTTGACTTCAACATTTGGTGATTTACAATCTCAATATTCAGCTATTCATCAAGCAGTTACAATGTTAAATCAACAAAAAGGAGCTAATTTAGAGGAATGTAAAAGACAGCAAAAAGAAATAAAGGAACAATTAATCGTAAAACAAAAGGATTATAATGAAAAGAAGGAAGAAAGATATCGAATAGCAAATACGTTGACAGAATTTGAAAGGAGTATTGATGCATCTAAAGATACTCTTAGACAAACAATACGAAAACTAGAAGATAGAATATCTGAGAAAAATGAATGTGAAGATCAGTTGAAAGAAGCTCAACAAGGAAGTGGTAGTAAAGTAGATGAATTAGATGCTCAAATAACTGATAAAGAAAATGATTTGAATAGAGTAAGACAACAACTGGAAGAACAAAAGAATAGACAAGAAAATGATGCAGAATGTATATATTATTATTATTATTATTATTATAGTGATTGAAATGGATAAAAGAAAAACTGAACTAGGTAAAGAATATGAGAGTTTTCAAAATGAAATTAATGAGTATAGAAACCAAATACAGGAATTGCAAGATCAAAATGCAGCTTATAATAAAGTATTAGAAGAAGATGAAGGTAAAAAGAAAAGTTTAATGATAAAATTAACAAACCACCAACAAGATATTGATGTATATATATATATATATATATATATATATTATTATTATTATTTATTTAGAGATTGCGAAGAGAAAATGCTAATTATGAAGCTTATAAGAATGTTAATGTTGATGGTGGAGAAATAAGATCACCAGATGAAGAGCAAAAAGAATATGACTTATTAAAGAAAAAGCTAGATCAAATTCGAAATGATGGTTTACCAACATTACAAGAAGCAGAGGCAGAATTAGATAAAGTTCAAATGAGACAAATCGAATTAGAAGCAAAATATCGTCAAAATTTAGATATTAAAAATGATCTACAGCTTCAAATAGATCCAAGAAAGCATGATTTATTGACTATAAGAGATGCTGTAGCTGATGCTTGTCAAGTAAAGATGATAGAATATATGATGAAGTTTAGATCAGCTGCAACAGTAACTATTGATTGGGATGAACGAACAGTGCAATTAGAAATACAAGCAAGAGCAGATGAATCTGAAGACAATTCCACTAAAGATATTAATCCAATTAAGTGGTGGTGAAAAAACAAGAACTACATTATGTTTCTTTTTATCATTATTAGATCAAATAAAAACTCCATTTTTAGTAATGGATGAAATTGATGTTTTTATGGATGATTATTCTAGAAATAAGAGTTATGAGTTGATATTGGAAGTTGCTGGTAAATCTAAAAGACAAATGATTCTTTTAACACCAAAAGAAATTGATCAAGAAAAATTAAAGAACTCTTTGATTAATTTGGAGAGAAAATCATTGATTTAATAAAAATATATAGTTTATATTGTTGATAAATATCTTTATTTCAATAATTCCAATACAAATCAAAATAAAATTCAATAAAGAAAAATATTATCAGTGATATACTTATTTTTAAACTTCTCAATGACGATGACTATAATAATATATAAATATAATACTGTCTAGATGGTGATCTACTGCTACTTCCAGATCTACTTCTACTTCTGCTGTCACTTACACTTCTATCTCTTCTTGAATGTCTGTGCGATCTACTATCACTATGATGATGGTGACGACGTCTTGGTGAGTAACTTCTACTGCTATTTAGAGAATAAACATATATAAATCCAAATAAATACCTTGATCTACTTCTACTATAACTACTGTGTCTTCTTCTATAATGAGAATTGCTAAATATAATAAAATAGATAAAATTACTCTCTTTTTCTTCTAACTCTATGTAAAATTAAAAAATAATTATGTTATACTCTGCTACTATCACTGACATTTTTTTACCCAACAATTCAGTTTCGTTCATTTCATCAGCTGCAGTTTTTGCTTCCTCTTCTTTATAAAATCTAACAAATCCAAAGCCTCTATATTTACCTGTATATCTATCTTTTGGTAGATATATATCACCAATTGTACCAAACTTTTTAAATGCATCGCTTACATCGTTTATGCTAAAGATAAAAATGCATTAATACGTTATATCCTCACTCAAGTCGCTAATTTTCACAGCGAACATTTTGTTAACATCCTTAGGAGGCTTTCTATAGTCCATTTTAATTTCTGTAAATCAAGCCTCTATCAAACCAGATTTTAAAATTCTATTTCCTTTTTTAACACCATTAGAGAATGCAAATAGCAGACTTACCACAATGTTCAATATCTAGAAGTAAAATAGAGCAGTTATTTGCTGAATGGTTAAGGAAACCATCTATCAATGACTTAGTATCTTATTTTCTTTACATCATTATTAGATAAATTCTTTAACACAACAACTAAAGTCAGGGACACCACTGCCAGTTCCATCACCTGTTTCGTTTGGCACATTAACTCAAAAGTAAAATAGTCATATATTATTATGAAATAGAGGTTTTACAATACCACCCTTATCAAAATCAACTAGTTCATTAATGTCGCCATTGAATTCATCAAAGAGAACAAAGCCACAAGGACAAAGAGTGAGTACATCAACTAAAATAAAAGAAATACCTCGTTTCTATGATCCAAAACCTGATTTTGATTCATGGCCAAATGATTATGTATATAATAATATGTATATAACCAATAGAATTCTATAAGATATAATTTTTAAAACATTTCCAAATGGAGTAAAAACAATCTGAATTTAAAGAAATGACAAAAAAGTTATGTAATTTACCTTCATTCTTTTCAACAGGATTATTTCAACGAATAGTTTTAGTTACTCAAGCAATACAACCGAAAGATATAAATGAAGATACAGTAATAACTGAAGAAATGATGATAAAAGTATATATATATATAAAAATATTATTATTATTATAGATTTTGGGAAAAACAGTTTTCTCCTTATAAAACAAGAATCAAGAGCTTTTCATTTAGTATATAAATATTATTATTATTATTATTATATAGATTGCTAAACCAGATTGTGATCATATAATACCTGATGACTTTGAAGTTTATTTAACTGAACTATTAAACACACATCAAGGATTATCATTCCTTAAAGAAACTCCAGAATTTCAAACAAAATATGCATTGACAGTAATAAATCCGAATATTTTATGTATTAAATCGAAGTCAAACTCGTAAAATCCAGTGAGAAAGAATTTATAAACAGTCCATTTATGGAAATGTGTGAAGAAACTGACAATGAAGAAGATATTAATACAATTCCTGAATTCTTTTCCTATGAACATTTTTATGTTTTATATTGTCGATTTTATGAATTAGATACAGATCATGATAATATGTTAAGTGTAAATGATTTAATTCCTTATGATAATCATGCTTTAACTCGTAAAATAATCGATCGAATATTCAGTGGAGCTGGTCATCCAATAATGGTGTAATGATAAAAGTAAGATGGGTTATGAAGATTTTATCTATTTCATGTTATCTGAAGAAGATAAGGACGAATGTAACAAGTTTATCTTATTGGTTCAAATGTGTGGATTTAGATGGAGATGGAGTAATTCGAGCTCATGAAATTGAAGAATTTTATAATGAACAAATCAAGAGAGTAGAAGGATTGGGTCAACAAGAAACAATTCCAGTTTGTGATATAATTTGTCAATTATGTGATTTATTACATACTCAAGAAGATGAATTTTATTTACGAAATTTTACAAAGCCAAGTATAATAAAGAAAAGTGGAGTATTTTTTGATATATTATTTGATTTGGAGAAAATTTATGGCTTATGAACAGAGAGATCCATTTATGTTAAAACAACAAGAAAATGATGGATTAACGTATGTTTTTATATTGTTTATAATTTGAATAGACCTTGGAATAGATTTGCTCGATATGAATAGCTCGATTAGCTTCTGAAGAAGATGGTGGATATGAAGATGATGAATATTATAATACAATAAACAATGGAAATGAATTGAATGAAGATGTAAATATAAATGAATAGAAAGAAATGTTATATATTTGATTTAGATTATATATTTTTATATTTTTGTGTGTTTGTTGTTTTATTAAACCCAAATAAAAAACAAATAATCAGTGAGATTTATGGGTTTTAAATTTTTACAACATTGATGCTTGTTCTGTACAAGCATTTCCATAATAACCTTCAAAAATTTACATAATCCACTGCTTCTTTCACATAATCCATTTCTACTACATTCTAATGGTGGAATTCCATCAACTGTAGCATCAATTGGAGTAGCTGATTCATATGGAGTAAAATCAGCAGGATTTCCTCCTACTTTCACATCAGTTCCACTAACAGTCAACTGATCAATAGTCATTCCATGATAACCACTTCCACAATTACCACACCATTCAGCTCCTGGTTTATTACCATCTAATTGATTCTTTGTGATTAATCTCATTGGTGATTGTTTTCCTGTTTGTTGATTTCCAAAGTTGATTGTTGCTATTACTTTATCAG
>NGBS01000146.1:0-16671 GCA_002245135.1 Proteromonas lacertae | reverse complement strand
AACACATTTATGATGATGTTCAAGTGGTTAGTTGTACAACAGAGATGAATGATGTAATAGAGGAATATATTAAGTTATGTTTCCTAATTGTAGTCGTATTGATTATTGTAGTAATAGTTTAATAAGTGTTAATGCAAAACATGAAGTATATATATATATATATATATATATATTAATTAGATAGAGAGGTTAGGAAATATCAATAAATTGAAGTATATTTTAACTACATTAACAAAGACTCCCCTCCAATTATATTTTGTGAACCCATATGAATATGTTTTACAATTACCAAACTATTTTGAGGAAATGAAAATGAGTTTTGTATATGTAGACAAAGAAGTCCCAAAGAAAAATGTGAATTGTTGCTTGATGATTTTAGAGATGGTAAATATGAAATATTAATCATTAATAACGAATTGAATGGTTATTATCATCTGCCTAATGTGAATCAAGTTATAAATTTTGATTTCCCATTAACTATTGATGATTATATTTATCAAAGTAGTGTGTGTGGAAGAAGAGATAAAATAGGGGTTGTAACATCTTATGTTGATAAAAAGATAAATGCAAATTTAGTTAAAGAGTTGAAAAGGATTTTTGAGGAAGATAAACAAGATATTCCAGTCTTTTTATCAAGTATGTATTAATTATTGTATTATGTTGTTTTATTATTTAAATAAAAATGAAACCATAATATAATAACATATTACAATAATATATAATTAGGTTTTATTTGTGAATCTCTTTAGATAATTCAGTCTTTAATTCTTCTTTCATTCCTTTTTATTGTATTGTCGTAATTGATGAAAATGACTTTAAGAATGATTTTAATTCCATTATATCTACATTCTCTTTTATTGTTATTTGCCAAGTAATGAAGATTCTCAAATATTTCTTTGTTTTTAGTAATTATTCTTATTCCAACTTCATTTAATATACATCCTTCACAGTCTAATATTTTTAATTTTTTATAATTGTTTAATCTTTCGATTAGAATTGTTAATCCCTTTTTCACTTATTCCAATATCTGTTCACTATCACTATCAACTTAAAACATTTTCGAAGGAGAGATGAACGATATAGAATAATTTAATGGTAATGGTAATGTATTTTTCTCTTTTGAAGCTGAGTATTGTATTTTCTTTTATTCCATAGATATTAAGGACTTTAAACATACTAACACATTTTTTGATGTTGTACAACAAAAGGATACTTCATTATTATCATATCTACCTTTCTTTTATCTAAATATATAAAATAATTAGAATACTTAGTATTACATGGCACGATTGATGGTAGAATTTCATCTACAAAAGAATTGCCAAAACACACATGATCATCATAACAAAAACAATATATATAACAAAATGAGTTTAATAATAATAATAAATCTAAAAAAGAGATCCAATTGTTGTTGATGCTACTGTTGATAACAATATCATTGAAGGTTTTTGTATTACTACATTTATAACCATAGAAATTACTGAACTCAATATCCATTGTGTAGCTTGATCACTACTGAATTTCACTCCATATAACAAATTGATATAAACCATTATTAAAATGTACAAAAACACAAATGAATTTGCTAATATTATCAACCCAGCTCTTATTCTTCTTTGTCTTTTTAAATGTAGATATTCAATCTTCCTTTTATAATACATTCTTGTAACGCTGTATTTCATCATGCATTTTATTTTATCTGCTGATTCTTTTGATATTGGAATCATTTTTTATATTTTTCATTTAAATCTTTAGACTCTATATCTACAGCTACGGTATTATATTTAACAAACGATAAATCTAACTAAACAAACAATTTTCATCAACACTAAAATTAAACTAATACTAAAATATATCAGCCACAAAGCAGCATATTGCTTGAATTTATCAACTAATAAGAATTTGGCATCCAGTAAGATCTATACCTAATGCAATTAATCTTTGGAGCAGTACAGTCAGTTGGTATTATAATCATTAATCAATTTAAAACCACAACATTCTAAATTATTTTCTATATATTCATTAATATCTTGTAATACTCCACCATTATAAGCAATTCTTCCATATTGAATATGCCATGATGAATCACCCATGTAAAGCACATATAAAATGAATAAATTGACATATAACAGCAATATAATCATATTTACTAAATACTATTATAAAGAAAATTTAATATTTTTCTCATTTGAAATTATAATATTTGCTACTGTTTCAATAATAAACACAACATAAATGATGAACAATACCAAAGTAATATAACCAGGCGGCAATATTGCCATAAACGATATAAAGAAACAGGCACTCAATCCATCAAACACAAGATCTGTTATCAATAGTAAAACTTTCATCATATACATTACTTGACTTCTTTTTTTAAAACCATTTATTGATCTTTCTTATTTTATTTAAAATAATTATGGATTTAGATACTGTTTTTCTTGAAGATTTTTTTGAACTATAACCATTTGCAAGTTTATATATACTAGGAATGAATATTGTAGCAGGTAACATACATAAACAAGATATTATTGAAGTCATTGCTAACTGTGATGTATTGTCAGCATTATTACCAAAGAATAATGCGCTTACAGCTGTAGAAGTCAATATTTGAGCAGTCAAACATAAAATTCTTTGACTTCTATTGATTACTATTAATCTTTCAGTTGGACCTAACTGTGGTGATAACCAACTATGTTCATCTATCAAAATATCCCAAAATTTTCTGGAATATGTTCTTTCGCTTCTTTTCTATCTTAATACAATCTGTTTCTTTGTCATCTAATCTTCCTGTTAATTTAAAAATAATCACTTTTGTAATGTTTCTAATGCTGCATATTCACTTAAATCTTTTGAATTTAGTAAAAGTCCATGCAATAATACATATCAGTATCACACTTCCTAATACTATAGGAACTACCATATTATCTTTATTATAATTACCTAATAATTTCGCATCACTGATTGGATTTACTAAATTCATTTTTGGTAATATAGATTTCTTTCTAGTTTGAAAAATCACTTAAATGAACAGAAGCACATAGAAACATATTTTATTCCCTTTTTCATCACCAGTTATTCCCATTACTATTAAACCTTTTGATAATAATTCGCCATCTATATAATAAGTACATTCAACATTTCTTAAAGTAGCATTATCATTCAATCTTTGAATGAAATATATTGGTTGTTTTAAACTATCCATCTTCTTTTCTTCTTCTTTATCCATTATTGAGATTGTTGTTTACTCCTGCAGTTCTATTACTTAATTCCAAAATCATCTTCATTTGGATTATCTAACTCAATCAATTATTGATATTTCATTTGTTTCTCTCCGACTTTTCCTAATATTGAATCTGGAAATTTGACTGAATATCCTACCTCATTTAAATCAATACTTCCATCATACTTTATTGATTTGAAACTAAACATATTAGTATTAACTTCTATAGGAATCATTGATTTATCTTGATTTAAATGTATTTCACTTATATCATTGAATATCTCTGGTAATTGTTTACCTATTACAGTTGATGTTTCAAGCAACCTTGAATTATCCTCTTTTCTATCTTTCCATTCATCTTTCAATAACAATGAAGTTGTTTTCAAATAATTAGCTATTGATTCATATGATAATTCGTTGGAACAATTTTCTTTCAACAGATTAATTGTAGATTTTATTATTGATATTGTAGAGGTTTTATTTTCTAGAGTTAATTGATCTGGAGGATTTATTACGGATAATAATACAGAAGAATATTGGTCAATTGAATCATATACTAACACATTATTCTTTGAAGCTTCTATCATACCATCTAACAATATTTTATTTAAATTCAATCTAATATCATATTCACTTTCTAAATATTCACATTTTTCACCTTTAAATCCATTATCGCATTTACATTTACTATGACAATTCGGTTCATATTCTTTACATCCATTTCTACTAACAACACAAGTTCCTTTATTACTGCATTTATTTCCAACTATTGTTCCATTTCTTGATAAATATTCACCTGGACATAATTTTCTAACAGATTCACATACTATATAACATTCTTCACTTCTAATACTTTCACCAACACAATTTATACCATTTCCTGATGGTTTTGGATTTGTACAATTTCTACTACTTGTTTTAATTCCATATTTTCTTTTTCCATCATAAACATCACAAATTGAATTACAATCACCCCAACTACTCCATTCAGTCCATTTTCCATCCATATCAACGCAGTCATATCCATCTTCACCAATGCATATTTCATATTCAACAATAATTTTACACTCTTTTCCACCATATTCCGGTTTTGGATAGTTACACTCTTTCCATTTTGGTCTTAATCCAAGGCCACATTTATGATCACATTCACCATAAGTATAAGTTAAACTTAATCCACCATCAATTGGAATTCGATTTTCACATAATTCACCATAGAATCCTTCTAAACATTGACAATGACCATCATAGCATTCAGCATTATTTTCACACATTATATACTCACAACTTTTCATTTTCATTTGTGAGGATATTCCTTCAATAATTGGATATAAATAGTCATAATATTTTTCGTTTTTTAAATCATCTATTACACTCTTTAAATCATCAGTTATTGTTGATAAATCATCTAGTTCTAAAGGAGGAGAATATATTTGAATAACATCACCATTCTTATCTAAAGTTGAATTTGATACTGCACCAAATTTATCTTTCACAAACACAATAGGAGTTAAAGTATAATTATATTGTTTTGAACCTAGTGGTAATGGTCCAAAATAGTAACATGCTAGTCCAAACACAGCTTGTAGATAATATGTTGAATTATCCACAATTACACCAAATCTATAACTAAATTGTTCAACATCTTTTACTCCTTTCCAACCGAATGTTGATAATAGTATATTATCACCAAATTTGTATTCTAATGTTGATGAATATAAAAAACCAAATATTGGTCCTTCATTAACTTTAAATTCGTAATATGAGTCTACTTTAACACCATTATATATTATTTCTAATGTTATTCTGTGAGAAGTAATTGATGGATTTAAAACCCCACAATTTATATTCACTATATTAGAATTAGTTTTGCCTATAAATGGATTAACATTTTCATCATTTGAATAAATCCATTTATATTTAACTTCATTACTATTAATTGATATAATAACTTTTAACTGAAACATATCATTTGGACTAAATGCAGTTGCATTTGAATTTAGATTTTTAATAAATAAAGAGAAAGGCAACTCTTTAATATCTCTTATAAATGTCTTAGAATAAGGAATTTCAATACCTGTTATACCAACACTTAATTCATATACTCCAACTTCTAAGCTTCTGCTTGGAATTTCAATTCTAGAACTTGTTATGCCTTTAATTACATTATCACAATAATCATATTTATTAAATCTACATCTCCAATTATAGGCAATCATCATTCCTGAATAATGATCCTTCAAATTTGATAAATCTATTATTATTGGTTCTGATTTGTTTTGACTCAAAAAAATTGGATATAAAACTTCAATTGTTTGTGATCCTTCTACATATAAATTAATTGAATAACTAGAATGTAAACCACTAACTGAAGAATTTAAAACAATTGTATATTGACTTTTTTCTATTGTAAATGAGTCGAAAAACAATCTAGTTTCATCTACTATTTCATATTTGGATATATCAATTTCAATTTCATCATCAATTTCATTTTTTATTGACCAATTATAATTGATTTCTGGTTTTGGAATATTCTCATTACATTGATATAATGACACTCTTCCCCGAACATAAACACTTTGATCAACTACTACACTTACATAATCATCTCCTTCTATATTTATGTTTAATTCAGAATCTGAACCTACACGAAATGTTTCGTTTATGTAATATGTTTCATGACTAAAAGGACTTTCAACCTCTAATGTAATATTATAATCATTATCACCATCTAATGAGTTCTTTGGTATTACAATCATTGGTTCATTTAATGATTTAATTATACTATTCAATGTTTCATTTGAAGAACTCCAATGATATATTAATGGCCTTATTTCATTTGAAGACTTTCCATATATAATAAAATCATAGCAAGGAGAAACAAATCGTGGTTTTATTATACTTAGTTGAATAGAATAAAATATATTTGTTGTTATAATTATTTTACCTTCACATCCTTTTATATGATTCTTACTACTCTTAATTACATTTGGAATAAAATGTAAATAATCATTTAGACTTAATGTAGTTGGATTTGATAATTTCATTGTTATTTCTTTTGGTGATGATAAATAGCACATTGATGATAAACTAAATGAAGTATCGTTAAATATTTCATTACATTTTCTTCCATTTATATCTATTCCATCTTTTATATCAACATCAAATTTTATTACTACAGTATTTTCATCCATAAACTCACTTTTTATTACTTGTGGAATATTTGTTCTTAATTTAATGGGTAATGTATCATTTGTAGAAGTACTATAATCTACATTTGGATATATATATCCTTCTTTAATTGTTACTTTTGAATCGACTGTAACATTCTCAGTTGTTGAATTATAATAAACATATAAGGTTTCATCATTTGTCCACATAAAAAATAAAACATCAATGGTAGTGGATGGATCAAATATTAATAACTCATTTTCATTCGATGTAAAGATCTCATTAACTTTTACTCCTTTCATTATACATTTTTTATCAAATTCTAATACCAAAATATAATCTTCATCTCTTAATCTGCATGATAATAATTTTGGTGCAGATATAGCAACAAATATTGTAGAAAGTATAATTGGATTTATTTGAAAATTATTAATGAATATACTTTCACTTTTCACTTCAAATGACAATAAAGAAGAAATATTTCTATGAGTATCCTTTGGAGTTATTGTAAAACTACTACTGTCTCTTAATTCAATTATTGTTGGTATTACTCTGAAATAACTTTCATTAAATGATAGAATCACTATTACTGGAGTAGGCATATCATGTTTATTAATTGTGATCTGTAATTCTTTTGGAACATAATCTACATTAATGAATTCTATCTTTTCTAAAGCTGGAGATATAGATATTTCTGTACATATTATACTAGTTGAATCATATAAAGGTTGTCCTCTGTAGAATTCATTATTATAGTAATATGGAACTTCCAATATAATAATGAAGGAAATACCATTTCGTATGTAATCATGAGTTGCGAGATTTGAATCTGATGGAATACAGTATGATGAAAGTAATTCTATATTATTGCTAATATCATTTTCTACTATTGAAGAATTAGATACAGTCATATAACTATTAGTAACTGATATTCTACCTGTAGCAGAATATATTACTTTGACTGTTATTATATTATCGGATAATATAGATCCACTATTGCTTCTATTGTCTATTATATCAAAATAACTATTATCCATAGTCATATCATGAACACTTTCATAACCAATCAATCCAAATTTACTACTCATATTGAAATTATCAGTTAAATACAATCTAATCAAAGCAGTTGTTACAGTCAATTCTTGGTCTTCTTTACCTACCAATCCACCAAATTTAGTTATATTCCCTAAGTGTATATCAATTGAATTTTTACCAAATTTAGTACTACAATTACTATAACCTATAAAGAATCCTACACTTTCATAATCATCATTTGATTCAATGCTTATGTCTGTTTTTATTAGAACATATGCAACATCTATATTTATATTTGTGAACGATGCACCAAATACCAAGCCAACTATAGATTCTTTTTTATTATTTATTTTTATTGTATCTCCTATGACATTCATAAAACCATATGATAATTCTTTATTTTGATTGGTTGATTCATCAATACAACCACAAATTAAACCAAAATATGAATTTTCTTTAATACTAACTTCCATATCATCGAATACAATATCACCTGTAATTGTACTATCTTTCATTTCATTACACAATATCGCATTTTTTTCATTTGATGATGATTCAATTAATAATCTTCCATTAATATTAACTACAATATCACTTAAAGTTGAACTATTCATGAATTTAATAATTCCACCTCCGTTTATTGGTAATGTTGTGTTAATTACAAATGTAATACGTTCTATATATTTTCCATTTAGCTCACTAAACAAATTGATAGATCTATTTTCATCCACTACTATTGTAATAGGTGAAACTTCTCTAAGTCCTATTAAATATGTTGCTTTAAAATAACTTGAAAAATCTTGCGAATGAAGTGTAATAGGATGATCCAAAATAACAGTATTTGGTCCATTCAACAAATCAGCAAAATAAGCATTATCATCACATAAACAAACATTTGAACATATCAGCAAGTAAAACATGAAACCTATTATATAAAAATGAGAATATATATATTAATACATCCACATATTTTTCTCATTTTAGTAAAAGCGACACATTGATTTAGAATGCTGCTTACCGGCATAATGAGCATGTTGTAGTAAGTATTTTTTTCTAAATGAAGAAATGAACATTTATAACAAGATGAACAGATAGATGACATTAATGCTTTACTTATCGATGCTAATCTAGAAACGCTACATCTTAACACTTCCTTAATCAGATTTATTACGGTAAAATACTGAATAAACTGATTCTAGTCAAGTTACAATAAAACTATATCATACTATTCCTCTATATTTACAGCGTTGTTTCTTTTCTTTAGACTGGAAGAAAATATTACGAATAAACAGCATTGTACACTCAATCAAGAAATAAACACAAACGACACTTCTTTTAATCTCTTTATAGTGATCGTACATTTCCTAAAAAATATTGCAAATAAAATACAGCTAAATATCGAATGATCAACAGAATAAAAACGAAAATAATAATATAACCGAAAATTATTGAATTACATGTAAATTACATAATCGTACAAATGTAATTGTTCAAATCAAAGCTGTTTATAGCATGAAAAATTTGAATTGTTTGTGTTATTTTATGGTATAAAATTATTAATTTTATTTGGTAGGAATTGCCTGATTATAAAATTACAGATGGTCTTCATAAGTATAAATGCAATAATGAAATAAATTAGAATATGCATTGTATAGAAATAATTATTTAATTTTGTCAATGAATATTGTTCGTGAAATTATTCATGTTTCACTTAAAAACTATAAAAAAAACAACCAAAATAGCAAATAGCAAAATCAATTCCATATAAAAGTATAAAAATTACATATTCAATATTTCATTTAATTCATTTTTATATTCATCACTTACACAACTACTTACTTCTTCAAATATAGATTTTATCAATTCAAAATTATCGTTACTAGTCGACAAAATATTTTTCTTATAAAGATTAGAAAACATCTTCACAGAATAATTCAAAAATGTTGATTTACTTTTCTTGTTTTTATACTTTTGTATCTTTTGAATTAGTATATTAATATCTTCACTTCCAAGAGATATAGATGAATAATTCTTATCACATATTTGATTAATCAATTCACATACTTTTTCACTATAAAAATCTGAACTTGTTGATATTAAATATATTAATCTTGAAATAACAGTGGGAGTTGTAATAATTGGAATTGATTCTTTATCTTCATTTGCACAATATAAAAATGTAGTGATTATTGTTTCAAATATTTCAGTTTTACTATTATCACTTTTAAGTAATATTTCTATATAAATATCTAATCCTTTGTTCTTCCTAAATTCAATTTGATTCAATACATTCTGATAGCAACAATTTCTCAGTGTTTTCAAATAAGTACATAAATATTTCTTTATATTATAATTCTGTATTATTGTAATAATCATTGGAATAGCACCAGCTTCACGAAAATCATCTTGATTCTCTTTAATCCTTCTAATTAAATAAGATAAAACGGCACAAGCTCTTGCAGATATATCTTCATTATCATGCGATAAGAATTTCAATAGATTTGATATTAATCCAAATTGTCCAAGTAAAGCACATGATTTTTGATCAGAATTTGTTACATTTAATAAACATCCCAAACATCTTAATAATATTTTATTAAACCTTTTATCTCGTGATGGACAAGATGACAAATATTTCAATACAACAGGCAAACTATCTTCTTCACGAATAGGATTAACTTCTTCAGTTGTATCTGTTGCAATATTCATTAATATTCCTAATAAATACTCAACGAATTTATAATTCTTTGGTTTGATAAAATGAGAAGATAACATTGATGTTTGTGTTGATATATTTAAAAATGATAATATTTTTGTTATTAAAGTTACACCTTTCATTTTTACTAAAACGGATCTATTTTCGCTATTATTGGATATCTTTTCACATATAAATGCTGCTGCTTGTTCTTTAATAATATGATTAGGCCATTTTAAGAATGAAATTGATAATTCAAAGTTAGATTTCACTACAAATGAATATATATAAGCATTAAACCAACTTCTACCGAATTTATCAATAGTATCTGAGGTAGTAATAGATGACTTTAAAAACATTGAAGATTCTGCTGATAATAATGGTGGTACTCTTTTGTATTCATTATTATTACTACCTGATAGTGTTGAATTAGGTGATTTTAATGGTTTATCTACATATAAACTCCATAATATTTTATCAGCTTCTTCTGATGTAAGTATTCTATACCATTCATGATTTACGACAGATAATTGGCAGATTGATTTGGGTGGTAAATAAGAAGCAATTTTTATACGAATTGTTGCTTGAAATATATCGATTGGATTGACAATGTTGTATTTATTATAACAATTTTGACAAACTCTCTGAAGATTCAAGTTGTAATTATTGTTTTTATTAATGCTAATGCTGTTATTAATGATATTTGTAGAAGATGATTTTTTATCAATTTTGAGTGTTGATTCTATTGTGTTGTTACTTGAATTCGTATTATATCCAAGTATTTCTAATTTATGTCTCCATCTTGTACAATCATTGCAGAATACCTCACCACATCCTCTACAATGGTGTTTACGGTTTAATAATGTGAATTCTGCATTACAACTTGAACATTTAGAGAATAAACTATCTCTTAACCAAAATTGAGAAGGTAAAGGTCGACTAATTCTGAAAGGAAAATGATCAGTAGAGTCAGAATTACGCAATGATGCAGCTTCTAATGGATAAAGTGTATGACGCTATATAGAATAGAAAAAAAGTCAATCTAAATACTTCTAAAAGGAAATAATCATTCTCAACATAATCCATATCACATAACTGCATATGAGAACTACTTTTTGATCCTCTACTCTTCAGATAGCATCTATCACAAATACGGACTGGACTTTCATATCCTAAATTTGGAATTGGAGAGTAATTAGAGCAACAATTATTGCAGAATATCTAATTAAATAATATCGAAAGAATACTTCACCACAGTTCCTACAATGGTGTCTTCTTAAAATTAATCCAAACTCTTTGTGACATATAGAGCATTGATTACATTCATCATCACAAATCCAAATTGGCTGATCTCCATTATTCATTTCTTTTTAAAAACACAATTTTCGATTTGTTTGATCAAGCCAAACTTCAAATCTTTATTTTCTTTTGAAATGTTATGAGAGGGAATGAAAAGGTATTTATTTATGTTGTTATTAATTTTAGATTATAGATAGTAAAATTGATTTAAATAAACTCATTTTTGGTTGTGTGGGTCATATCTTTGACTTTTCAAAATTACCAAGTAAAATAGTAAATTATTTGTGTGAATGTGTTTGTTTTATTAATTATTTATCATTAGAAAGTGAATTGTTTATAAAAAATATAGAATTATCAAATGCTGAAATAAATATTAGAACCTATCGAAATGAATTAGACTTACATACAAAGATCAGAATTAATTGTTTTCTAGATGTTTTTCTTAATATAACAAGATCAAATATATTTTATGTATTAACTGAAGAAACAACAAAAGAAAAGCTAAAATTGAATGAAGAAATGTTATTAGAGATAAGTGAAGATCATTTTAAGTACGAATATATAGATAATAAGATATTTGAGTTAAAAGAAATAGATTTATATTACAGTGGATATCACATAGCAGATTTGTTTAAGAGTATTTTTTCAGTATAATTTTTCTTAATAATAGGATCAGTTATAAATAAACAAGTGAATAAATATTACAATGAGAATTCGTTGGAAATTAATATAAATTGGGGTAATATTGGTGATTCAGGTATAGAATATTTAAGTGATTATCTATATTCAATGTCCAATTTACATACTATTAATCTATACATAAACAATATCAGTAGTAATGGTTTATTATATTTCTGCAAAGTACTGAAACATTTACATGAAATTAAAACTATCAATCTTGGTGGTAATCGTATAACAGACAAAGGTGTTGTTGAATTAAGCAATAATTTGTGTTATATTACAAAACTAGAAGCATTATATTTGATGAGTATAAAATTATTCTATTTTTTGTAAATAGAGAATCAGATTGAAGACATGGGTATAATATATATATGCGATTATCTTAGTTTATTAAATAATCTAAAGATATTATCTATAAACCACAATTTTGTAAGTAATCGTGGATATAAGTATTTGATTGAAAAGACAGTAAAATTTTCACAACTAACTATTATATAAGTTTTATAAGTATGTTTTAACATTTCTTTCAGTTGTTTAACAAGTAATTATGCTGATATTACTAAATTTCAAATACTTCGAGTTTTTTCCGACATAAAAATAATAAAAACACTAGTTAAACTACAGATTAACAATAATAAATAAATAAGCAGATGCTCTAAATGAGATTAACCACAGTTACTAAAAAATGATCTATTTCTTATAACAATAAAGTGTTTCTGGGATAACTAAAGGACTTTTAGGAAAACGCTTAGCATTCTCAACATACCATTCAGCTGCATTTCTTCTTGTAAAGTATGTTTTTTGAAAATATATCACACATACATCTTCTTCACTATTCTCTTTCAAATTACCAACTAAATAACTTATGCCTTTCCTTAACTTCTCAGCTTTTCTAACTAAACTATCAAGAATGAAATCATCATAATTCTAGATTATTATATATATACAATTAATATATACTCTAACTGTCAGTTTATATCTAGTTCCATCTGAATCTTCATCAAAATGAAACCAATTAATAATCTATCAAAAATAATAAATAAATTAAAAAGATAGATTTATACAAGAACTGGTTTTGAAGGATCTTTTGACTCTTCTATATATTTTATAACTGAATCTCTCTTTATTAATTCACTAGTTGGAGTTATTGTATGATGTAATTCATTTATAAATCTCTCTTTATTCTTTTCCCACCATTCATAAGCAGTTATTTCTGTGAATTTTTCTTTACTAAATAGAATTGATAAAGTAGCTTCTTGATTTGGATTATGTGTTAATTTACCACATAACAGCGAAACTCCATTTGTAGAACTATATACATCTCTTTTTCTATATAATGTTTCAAATATAAAATCATTCGGATCTCTTATTTTAAACTTTCCTTTATGCTCATCTGAAGTTGAATCAAACTGAAATGGTCGATAGATATATGCTAGTTCTGATGGATAATTTTCCAACACTTCTTTATGATCAATTATTTCTTTTTCTATATCTGCTGGAGCAAATACATTATCAGTTTTTGTTTCTTCTTCTTCTTTCTTCTCTTTATCATCTTCTGTTGGAGTTTTATCATGAACAACCGATTTTCGATGAATAGAACTCCTTCTTCTACTAATTGAGTTTCTTTTCCTGCTATCTATTTTTATTATTAAATAATAAACAATACAGATTTCCTAGGTGGTTTTGATGGTGGTTTGACAGTTATACTAGCTGTTGAATTTGGTGATATACTACGGTTGTTGTTGCTGTTTGTTTTTTCTTCCCAAGCTGTTATTGGTGACTATAATGATAATAATTATAACTTTAAATGTTTTTTATACTCTTGGCAAATCCGTTTTTGAAATTGATTTTCTACTAGAGTCAGCTATTATTGGACTATTCACAGTTTTAATGTTAAAAGTCAGATTCTATAATGATAAAACAATGCAATTATACTGGAATTATTTTTTTATCATCTTTCTGAGATGCATGTGTAGTTGTTGATGGTTTATTACTCATACACGACTCCGGTACGGTTAAAGGCTCATTTGGTATAAGAGTGGATGGTTTTCTCTATGAAAAAAGAAAATGAATAAATAAAATAATACAAAAATACTTCCTCTTGATATACTCCTTCTACTACCATTTGATGAAGACCTTGGCTATAATAATAATTAATAAAATGACTATTTAAATACAGTACTTACACGAGATGCGCTCTTTAAGAATGAAAAGCCTGTTTTCTTTTGTGCTTTTTCAGTTATTTCTAATGGATATTTTCCATATTTTCTTTTATATCTATTATGAACTTCTTCAAAATCTATTGGACAATCAGCTATTTCTCCTAATTCAAGTTCTATAATGATTATATTTCTATATTATTACCTATGTGACACAAACTAAGCAACATCTTCTCATGGTCTTTATAGCCTCTTGTTATTTGATCACTTATGATCTATATAAATAATTTATAATAATTTTATATTTACATTTATCGAATCTGGCTTATATGGCCTTCCAGATACATATTTCTTAATCTGTTTTATTTTTTTATCCCACAATAATTCAAGTTCTGATTTTTCATTATCATTATCATTATTGTCTTTTCTATTCATCTGAAAAAGAATTAAAAGAAATAAAGAAACAGCTATTTTTATTTTTTTTAGCTTTCGGTGTATAGAAAATATTTCGTAAACCTATTTTAAAACTGTTTTATATTTATTTAATTATTGAGTGATGTTAAATACTAATGCGCTTCGTGTAGCTTCTGGTGTCTTACCAGCTAGTACTCCAATAGAAATTCAAAAGAAAGAAGTAAATACGCTAATTATATGTATTTTTGTTTGTTTATAGATCCATAGATAAAAGCAACCAATAAAAGTACCAAAAAATCTAACAAAAAGTCTTCTGCATATTTAAATCCAGAAAGTGGTATAGAATTCAATGTTGACATAACTCATTATTCATCTCAGACACCCATACTTCCTCCATTATCACCAAGAGATAATGGATTAGTTCCAGATATTTTAACAGAAAGAACAAGACGAAGTTGTGATTATGATACTTTACTCCCTAAACCACCCAATTCAGCAAGACCTACTTTAGGTGGACGTGTTAAAAAAGATCCCTTTATATTAGGAGCTCATACAGGAATACCACAATGGAGAAAAAACATAAAACCTGATAAAGATAAGAATGAAGAACCTCCAATGAGATTAGGTGAAGGAGATACAGTAAGAGAAGTAAGTCCAATAAGATATAAAAGGAAAAAAAAGAAAGAGAGAAATAATAATGATAATGACAGTGATACAAATAGTGAAAATGAAGAAGAAGAAGAAAAAAGAAAAAATGAATGATAATAATATGATAAAGACAGTATTCTATACAAAATCAATGACAATTCCTCCACCTAAACCTCCTAGAAGTCCACGAATGATGGTAAAACCTGAAGATAATAATGTAGATAATAAAACAAAAGAATAAAACAAGAAGAACAATCACAACAACAGTCGAAAGAACAAACTAAACAATCACAAATACCAAATCAATTGGAACAACAATCAAAACAATCATCACCACAGCAACAGTCCAGAAAACAATCGAAACAATCACAACAATTTTATTCACCATCTCCATCTCCATCAATACCAACATCTAGAAATCAATCTCCTACTATTAATAATAATATTCCAATATTATCAACAACTCCAATTAGGCCTACATCATCAGCATCACCAGATAATACATCAATACAACAACAACAACAACAACAACAACAAACTAATGCACAACAAAAACAACAACATCAAATTCGACAATTACCATCTCATACTCCTTATTCATTATCATCATCAACTTCACCATCTCCACCATTAATACCTCCAAATAATAACAATATTCAACAACAACAACAACAACAACAACAACAAATACCATATCAACCTCAAATATACATCGGATCAAAAACACAATAATACCAATGTATTACAATGGTGATGTACATTTACAGAATAACATCAATAATGAATGATTATTTAAACTATAATAATGATCACATTCATCCTAATAATATTCCTCCATTATCTGTAAATATTGCATAATAATTATTCACTACCTTCAATCAGTGAAAGTGTATTAAATCCACCGAATAAAATTATATTAAAAAAGACATTACCCAATAATAATGGATTGTTAGTTGATAATAATAGCATGTATGTTAATTCAAGATTATTACAACCTTATGATTATGAGTATGATTGATGATGATAATGAGAATAATGATGAAGAAAGTGATTATGAAGGTGAAAAATTATATGATAATGATAATGATAATGAAGAAATACAAAGAATACAACAACAAAAGACTTAGACGAAAGAATAATAATAATAATAATGTAGGAAATGAGAATAGTATAAATGATATACATTAGAAAGACAATTATTAAATGATAATAATAATAATCATAATAATAACATATCACCTATTGATTCTTCAGTATTAATAGATAATCGTAGTGATAATGAAGAAGAAGAAGAAGAAGAAATTATGAAGATGAAAGTGATAATGATGAAACAGTAAATGAAT
>NGBS01000632.1:0-32473 GCA_002245135.1 Proteromonas lacertae | reverse complement strand
TTGCTTATCCAGTTCGAGATTCAAGTTCATCAGTTATAGGAAAAGAATATTATGCTACTAGATTCACAGGTTATATTAATATTCCAGCAGGAGGTGAATGGCAGTTTAAAATACAAGGAGATGATGAAATGTGGGTATTTATTGATGATATGAGTGTTGCAAATGTTATGACAGGTAGTTATAATGCAGCAGGCACATATACAAAGACATTACAAGCTGGTTATAGAAAATTAGCAATTTATTTCTACAATGGTGGAACTGCACAATATTATGATATAAAATGGAGAAGTATAAATGCTGGAATTACAGATTATACTAATATTCCTGATAGTGCATTTGCCAGACCAACAGGTTCAATATTACAGAAAGTATCGTATGCTACAAATGATTTTATCTTTGTAAAAGGTCTTAAAATTGAACCAATTACTCCAACTCTTGTTGGACCAGTTAAAACATGGAGAATTGAACCAGATCTTCCACCAGGAGTTGTGTTTAACAATGGTGTTATTAGTGGTACTCCAACAATTGCATACAACAGAAGAGAATATACAATTACAGCTACAAATGTAGTTACAGTAGTTATTAAAATATCATTTGGTATATTAGATAATAATGGAAATAGTTTATCAAGAGGTGTAACTGGTTATTATTATAGTGGAAATGTTGGATGTGATATTATTGATCTTGATAAAGTTCCTAAACAATTAACATTGAAATTTACAAGATATGAAACTAAAGGTGTACAATTCCCATCAAGCGCTGCTGTTTGGGATGGTTTAACTAATGATTTTAAGAGTTCATTCGTTGCTTATTGGAAAGGTTATCTTAATATACCCGAAGCAGGAGATTATACATTTCATGCTGAAGCAACTGATTGGTCAAGATTATATATAGCAAGTGAAAGTGCTTATTATTCAAATAAAAATACAGCTTGTGGTTCACAGAGTAGGGATATAACAATAAAATTTGAAAATGGTGGTTTGACATATTTTGGTATATTATTTGGTAAAGCACAAAATTCAGGTAATAAATCACATTCACTTGAATGGACACATGATAGTGGAAATTATCCATTCAGTAGAAAAGAGGTTGATTTTGAATATTTACTTCATGTACCAGAAGGTTATTTAGAATATACTTATAAATTGGCAACATATGTAAGTGGTATTGCAATTAAAAGTAATGAACCAATATTCTTCCAAGTACAATCATCAAAATATAACAATTTCTTAATCAATCCATTATTACCATCAGGTATAATGATTAATCCATCAACAGGTGTTATATCAGGTACTCCAACTGATCTTGGTGTATTAGAAACAACTTATACAATTACAGCATCAAGTTCATCAGATGCAAGTTTACCAACCTATACAACTCAAATTACATTTACTGTTGAACAAAGATTCAATCCACAAAACTTAGTATATCCAACAATATCAACAAGTATTGGTCAAAAATTAACAGTAAATGGAGTTACTGTTAATTCAGTATCTCCATCATTGGATAATGCGATTGGTGTAATTTATACATTAAAATCACCATTACCTACAGGTTTATCACTTAATCCTAATACAGGTGAAATATCTGGCATTCCTTATGAACAATGGAGTGAACCAGTGACAATTGAAGCATCAAATCCATCAGGATCAACAGAAGCAAAAGTATCAATTACAGTAACAGGTTGTCCAGGATCAATGAAATTCTTAAGATTTGAATATACGATACAAAATGCTGATGTAGTTGTTCAATTAATGAATAGCAGAGGTATATTACTTCATCAAGGTTCTGGATTAGTAGGATTTCAAGAATATATTTACACTGAATGTAATACACCAGATATGTACAATGTGACATTTACAAGAAGAGGAGCTGCTAGTGGTGGTTGGTTTAGAATATCTATGGATAATTTGGTTGTATATTCAGCTAATAATACTGATGGTGCTTGGACTACAGATGCATATGTTGTTAATGGAAATACAGTAAATGCTCCACCAATTTTAGTTTATCCAACACCTCAAGTGAATGTAATTCCAGGTCAAATTGTTTCTTTATGTCCATCTATTCAAAATGGTGCAAGTAGAGTAGAAATAGTAGAATCTGGTGAATTCCCAGAATTTTTAAGATTTAGTGAAGAAACAGGATGTGTTGTTGGTACAACAATGGGAATGGGAAGAAATGGTATTTCTATAACATTAAAAGCCATAAATCCAAGTGGTGAATCAAGTCCAACAACAATTCAAATTATTGCAGATCAACAATGTCCAGGAACAAAAGAATTAGCTGTATTTAGATTTACATGTGATAATGAATGCCCAAGAAACTATTATACATTCAAATCATTTTCATCATCATCCTATGTTATAAGCAATGCAGGTAATATATTGAATCATGATAAATGGATGTCAGCTTGTGTTACATTAGGTGCATATGAATTAGTAGTTGGAAATTCTAATAAGCATTCTTGGACATCTGATACTAATTTCTATATTTATTTAGCAACACAATTACTTGATACATATAGACATGATTCAACAACAGTAAAAACTACTCAGTATGTAGTTTCATTAACAAGTTATTTAACAGATAGTTCTGAATGGCATTTCTCAAATAGCAAGCCAAATAATGATAAATGGAAGAGTGAATTAGATAAATCATATATGCCAAATAAATATAGATCAGGATTATTCCCAACAAGAACAACAATAGCTAGTTATTATGGAATAGAGTTTAATTTCTATGATGAATTAACATTTATTTCCAGTTTAGATTTATCAGTAACACATGATTCTGGTATTATCATTTATTTGAATGGAGTAGAAATATACAGAAATGGTTTACCAATTGGATTAGTAACAGAAACAACATGGGGAAAGAGATTAATTGATCCAATAGCAGCAAGAACTGTTGTAATTCCACAAATGTTGATTAAGGCTGGTAAGAATTATATGGCTGTAGAATGTCATAGATATAGAAGCAGTATAGCATATGATCCATTTAAAGCATCTTTATTACCAACAGCTAGTTCAACAACTCAAACAGGTAAATGTTCATTAAAAACAACAATGAATGGTGTTCAAGCTTATACATCAGGAACAACTAATGGAGGTGAAGAAGCTAGCAAAGCAATTGATAATAACCATGGTACTAAAACATATGTTATTCATACTAAAGAAGATTATCCTGTTAATTTTGATATTTATTGGCCAAATAAAAGAGCTGAATATTTCAATATGTATGACTTCTGGACAGCTAATGATAGATGGGAATATAGAAATCCAACAGGATGGAGAGTATATGGTTCATCAGAATATGGTACTAATGATTGGGAATTGATTGATACACAATTATCTGTTAACTTACCATCAGCTAATGCAGTACAAACTAAGTTTAATCTAAATAATATTTACAAATCATACAATGCATTTAGATTACAAATAGCAGGTGTAAAACAACCAGAAAATGGAGTTTATGGTTATCAAATGGCAGATTTATTACAATACAATTGTATACCAGCTTATTGTAATGCAACAGAAGATGGCAAATGGCCTTCAACAGCAGCTGGTTATACTGCCAGAATAGCATGTAATTCAACTCAAAGTGGATGGATTTCTCGTAAATGTGTAGCTAATTCAGATGGAGTAACAGCAAATTGGGAAAATGAAATAGCTGGATGTCAGAGTCATGCAACATCTATTTCCTATACACCAACAACATTTAAAGTAGGATTTGCTAGTTCTGTTTCACCAACTACTAATGGTGGTGTAAATAGCTATTATATATCATGCTCAAATGGTTTACCAATGGGTATTTCATTTGAATCAGAAACTGGTATATTATCTGGTATAGCTATGATTGAGAATGATAATGAAGCTAAAACATATTCATGTGATGTTACAGGAACAACAGGAGATGGTAAAGAATTAAAAGCATCAGTTGCTATTACTGTTACAATTGTATATTGCAATGCAGATGGAACATGGCCACAAACAAAAGCTGGTGATTCTGCTTCAATTGCATGTGAAAATGGTTATTCAGGAAATAGAACTAGAAGATGTTCAACTACACGAGAATCTTCATGGGATGCTGAAGATACATCTGGATGTAAATTATTACCACCAGAATTCACAGTTTCTTTAAATGGCCAAATCAATACAGAATTTGCAGTTACTGCAGGATCAACTAGTCCATTGACAGCCGCAGTTATATCTGGAAGACAAGTAACCACTTGGAGTAAAGATGATCCACAGAATGTATGTAAATTAACCTCAAGTTCGACTACAGCTCAATTAACATGTGATACTCCAAATGTTGGATTATATGAATTTAGTTTAACAGCTGATAATGGAGATTCATCATATACTCAAGCATTAAAGATTCAAGCATTTACTTCAACAGGAACAATTGCATATATAAACAAAGCATTTACACTTTATAAAGATATTGAAGTAGATTGTTCTAAGAGTTTCAACAGTAGTGTAGTATTTGTATCTGGAGCTGTTACTTCTCTTACAATAACACCACAAGATTATGTTGTTTCACCAATCACTGGATGTTTTAAAGGAATACCAAAGGAAGTTGGCACAAAAACATATACACTTTCAATTAATGGTGTTGCAGAACCTATTACTATAAATGTACAACAAGCTACATGTAGTCTTCCTGGTTCAGGAACTGTTCCTGCAGGTGAATATTATTCTTCAGACTGTCCTCTACCACAAATTGGTAAAATCAGTAGATATTGTCCATTGAAGTATAATCCAACATTAGAAGATCCTATTAGTACATGTGAAAATCCAAATCCAACATCCTTCTCTTATTCGATTAGTTATATAAATGCATATAAAAACGTTCCAATCACAAATGTAGTTCCAGTAATAGTAGGTAATAAGAATAATATTACATATTCAGTAAAATCTGGAACATTACCACCAGGTGTAGAATTAAATACAGATGGTTCAATAGGAGGTGCACCAACAGAAACAAAAACTTATTCAGATATAGTAATAAGTGCATTTGGAAATCAAGAACTAACTACTACTTTGACAATTGTAGTTGCAGATGCAATGTGTGCAGCTATTCCAAGTAGAGATTTACCATCAGGTGAAGCTGGTACAGAAGTAACAAAGCCATGTCCAGAAGGTTATAATGGTCATATAATTATTAGATGTCCATATACAGCAAATCCATCATGGGGTGATGAAGATGATTCAGGTTGTACAACTCCAGCTCCAGAAGTATGGGGATATGAAATGAAGGATGGTTATGTAACATTCAGTGTAGGTTTCTATAAATCATTACCACCAAGGAGAACAAGTGGTGGTATGCCAACTGAATTTTCGCTTATGACTGGGTCTTCAAAATTACCGTTAGGTATTACATTGAATAAAAACACTGGTCATTTACAAGGTATGAGTTCAGCAGAATACTTTCCCAGTGATATTATAATTTTGGGTAAAAACAATGTAGGTCAAAAAGAAACAAAATTTAAGATTAGAGTTGTATTAGCAGTATGTCCAGAAGAAGGTGAATGGCCAGAAACAAGAGCTGGTTCACAAGCTGTATTAGCATGTACTGATTCAACAAAAGTAGGTCAAAGAAGTAGATATTGTCCAAATGTTGAAGATCCAAAATGGCAAAGTCCAGTAGATACATGTAAAGTAGATGTTCCATCATTCCAATATGCTTCAAAAGATAATAACGTCTATTGGGATGTACCATTTGAAGTAAGTCCAACTAATGTTCAAGGTGAACCAGATTCTTATAGATTACATGATTTATCTCCAGCATTACCAAAAGGATTATCACTTGATGAAACAACTGGTAAAATATCTGGTAAAGTATCAACAACAGTTCCTCGTGGTAGTGATGTATATTATGTTGTTGCTCACAATGCTCAAGGTGATTCTATTCGTCAATTAATCTCATTGAATATCGAAACATTCCAATGTAATGGTGAAGGTGTATGGATTACTACTGATTATGGTTCAGAAGCTGCTGTTTTGTGTCCAACTGGATTCTTAGGTACTGAAGTAAGACCATGTAATTCATTTACTGTTAGTGGATCAGTTCCAATTGGTAGATGGGGAACTCCAAATAATTCAAGTTGTGTGGCTGTAGATGATAAAGAAATACCACCACCAGAAAAAGTATATCTTAAATTCGATATGTCTATTCCATTAAAATCTAAATCTGATATATCTGGTTTACATTATCAAGTATTCCAGCAATTGGTTGCTCAATCATTGAATAGTGCATTAAATGCTTCTGGTGTTATTGTTAAACCATCTTCAGTTTTATTAGATTTCATTGATGAACAAACAGAAGAAGGAGAAAATAATCTTAAAGTGGAAGTAAGAATTGCCGATGCTGAAGCTAATGCAAAGAAATTAACTTCATATTTCAATCCAAATACACAACTTGTTATGGAAGAATTTAATAGATTAGTAGGAGAAGGTTATACAGATTTGTTTGGATCAACATTTATAAGTATTGACACTTCAGGTGAAATTGAAGGACCAACAGCAAGTGCTTCTGGAGATGCAAGTACAGGAACAAATATTGGTATGATAATTGGTCTTGTTGTAGCTGGAGCTGCTGTATTGATAATTGTGCTTGGTTGTGTTTATTGTAGATGTATATCAAAGAGTGTTGAAAGAAAGAAGAGACCAACTGGAAAGAAGAAGGCTGCTGCTAAAGCTGATGGAAAAGATGTAAAACCAGAAGAAAAGAAAGAAGCTAAGAAGGATGGAGTGAGAGTATAAACTAAAACAAAAAACATAATTAACAAATTCTTATTATATTCATAAATGCTTATCAAAATAAATATATTGTTTTTGATTAGGGTTGAACAAAAATAAAAGAATAAATGATATGAATTATAAGTTATAAAGATTCTATTGTCTGTTTTGTTTCTATCAATTGTTTATGAAGTTCATACAACTGTACATCCTATAAAGAAAGAGAAATGTACATTATTATTATATACTTGACTATGTATTTTACTATCCAATTTTTTAACTATCCTTTTTATCTGTTTTTCTGAATAAGGATCTATTTTTAAAAGCTCATTTTCTGATTTTGACTTTTTCAGTTTTGTAAAACTCTTTTTTTTCTTTTGATTATTATTATTATCGTCTTCACTAACAGATGGATTAATTATATCATTTAATCCTAGGAATTCTGGTAAAGGAGAAGATTTTATAATCTGTGCTTCTCCAAGTTGCTATACATAACATAAGTGATAAATACAATACTTTTATTTCATGTGCTATTTCAGGTATAGTCATTTTATCAATCACTTTCTTCTTTTCTTCAACAGTTATAAATCTACCTCTATTATCAAACATAACTGGTTGTACATCATCATCAATGCTAATTCTTTCAGTATTTTCTTGCTTCGATGCATACACGAATATTTGATCATTTCTAATCCCATATCTTGATATTGAACGATTATCTAATATTGATTTTACAGGAGGCGGAATTCTTTTTTTACTCTTTGTATATCGATCTGCTAATGTTCTTTTCAATGTATCATTGTATAATAGCGAATCTGGAGGTAATTTCTTTTCTATATTTGGCTTATTATTTGAGGCAGTAGTTTGTGACGAAGAAGAATGTGATGATTTTGTATAGTTAAGATATGGTGAAGTAAAAGACGGTTTAGCCAGAATTAAGAGATTATTCTCTGAATTACATCTGTGTTTATTTTTAATTTTCGGCTGATAATACATAGAACGAATTGATGTTAGTATAGAAGGATGGAGTGGGTCTGAATCTTCAACAGGTATAACATTTGGAGTTTTAAGTCTAGCTTGTCGTTTTAGTTTTATATTTATAGGGCTAGCGTGATATTGACTAGGTCCTGGAGGTGGAAATATTGGTTTAGCATCATTTTCTCGTTTCTTATTATTTTTACTATTATTACTATGTTTAACCTGATGCCATTCGTTACAATTATCATTTGCTAATCTTCTAATAATATATAATACTATAATACCGATTTAGCGTTGCCTGTAATATCCTTTTTCTATCAGCTGATAAAGGTCTAATTGGTGAGAAGTATGTATCATCTAAATAGCGTAAAATATAATATATACTTTCTTTCATTTCAAAAACTGAAAATTAAAATATGATCGTTTTTTATTCGTTACATTATTTAAAATTTATAAAAAACATAATAATTAATATTTATCAGTCATTAATATTAAATCATTAATAGATGGAGGTTTTCCCAACATTTTTGGAAGAATATCCATTGCATCCATAGATCCACCATAAATTAATAAATTGTTCCAATAATTCATACCAGCATCACGATTTAAAGGATCTTTATCAAAAAGACATTTCCAAATGGAACCAGCAACAATTGCATCAACTGTGTAACTATAATAAGAAGAAGCATATCCTATTAAATGACCAAACTTTGTTTGCCAATGAATATCATTTGGATAAGGTATAGGACTATACTGTTTGGTTAAATCATAGAATATTTCAGAAGTTGACTTATTTAATGGATATTTACCACAATATAATTGGTCCAACATTGCATAAAGTATTTGTATCTGTAATTCAACTGCAAATAGTCCAAAATGAGATTTTTCTATATTATCCAACTATTTGATATTAATAAATGTTATTTAAATATTATACATATTCATCTGGAATTGGATTTTTTGATTTATAATGAAATCCAAACTTCTTTAATACTTCTTTATTCCATGAGAAATATTCCATTAATTGAGATGGTACTTCCACAAAATCCATCTATTTTCATAAAATATATAAAAATACTTGTCCTCTGCTTCCTGATAGATGATGGTATTTAGTTCTAGCTAATATCGTATGAAGAGCATGACCATATTCATGAAATAATGTTTGAATCTAATAATATATATATATATATAATAATGATAATAAATACATGTGATTGTCTTAACAATGATGGACAATCATGAGTGGGTGGTTGAAAATTACATATTAACAATACTTTAGGAATTTGATAATTATTGTTTTTATTATTTTCTATTTCACAACCACAATGCAGTGTGAAGTTTGCAGCTTGATCATATTTACCATTACGTGGAAATGGATCAAAATATATTACTCCTAATAATCCCTATAAATATATTATTCATTACAATAATATACATATTTTGGATGTATTAATTCATATTTATATATTTGTTCAAATGTCCATCTTTCACTAGAATCTATTGTTACTTCCTTTAAATCAATATCAAATAATGATTTGGTGATTATTTTTAAACCATTTATTACGTTTTCTAATGGGAAATATTGTGAAATTTTCTATTTATTATATTCTTATATATATATACTCCACTATCTAAATTGAATTTACTACCAAAATATAATGAACTATAATATCCTACATCCCAAGCTTGAATAGTTGTATTATCTCCATATATTTTAGCAATTTTTTTAAGTTCTTTTAATTCATAATTTGCTCTTGGAGTTAATAGTTCATATGTTTCTTTTAAAAAATCCATTATTTTTGTTGGAGTATTTAACATATTGTCAATCACTGTATATTCAGCAAACGAATTAAAACCTAACAGTTTAGCAAATTCTGATCTTTTCTGTATTATTTCATCCAAAATTTTGAGATTTTGAGGACATGATCTATAACAATTTTCAAATAATAATTTTCTCACATTTGAATAGGGAATATTTTTTATTATATTTGAAATAGTATTAACATCTAAAGAGACTTTAGAATTACCATTTCTACATTACATTATAATTAAAGAAATAATGATAATATTATTAAACAGTATAAAAGATATAGGATGTAAATATATTGATAATGAAGGAGGTATAAATCGAACAATATCTTTTGGCAATTCAAAAAATGGAACTCTTGTATAAATATTCATTTGAAACTGATTTCCTAAATTATCTATTTCAGATTGTAATTGTGTTACTTTTCTTTTAACTTCTGGCGAAAGATAAACTCCATCTCTTAAAAACTCATTATATAACTTTTTAGCAACCATTTTTTCTTCTCGTGTTAAACTGTCGAATTTATTCTTATTTTCTATTACATTTTGAATAGAGTTTGCTATTAATGGATTCTTATTGATTTCTGATATGAAAGTGGATAATTCAGAGTAACACTGACTTGCTGCTTTGCGATATATTGGATCTTCGTGTGAATTCCATATAGCTTGTGCTACATCAATTACATTGCAGATTGTTAATGATATTCTATCAACCGTTTTAATTATTGATTTTGTTTCAGTAAGTGATTGAAGATCATGCACTAATTGCATAACATCTATTTTCACTTGCTATAATTTATCATTTTATAGATATATATATGTCTTATACTGCAGTTAATTTACTTAAATCCTCTGATTTAGTAATATTGGAAATACCAAATAGTCCATACGATTCGGACATTGCATTAGTTGATAATAAATAGCACATATGTTTAAAATAATCACACTTCTTTGAATGATGTAATGAATAACTATATATTTTATATAATTTGTCATAACTTATTCTACTACCAATTTTTGGAATAAACATTATACAGAAAAGAACTTACTTCTTTTGAAAATGAAAAAAAAAAGAAAAAAGCTCGAATTCCTATTTGATTCACATCCCAAAATGCCAGCTGAATTAATCAATGGTAACGAGATTGCAAAGACAATTAGACAAGAAATAAAAGAAGCAGTAGCTGCTTTAAAAGAAAAGACTGGTAAAGTATTAATAATTCAAATTGATTTAATTTAGGTTCCTGGATTAGCTGTTGTTCTTGTAGGAGAAAGAAAAGATTCACAAACATATGTACGTATGAAGAAGAAGGCATGCGCAGAAGTAGGAATTGCTGCTTTTGATTATGTTAAACGAGCTGACATTACTCAAGTATTTATATTTATGTATATATGAATATATTAGGAAGAATTAATTGAATTAGTAAAGACATTAAATGCCAATCCAGAAGTAAATGGTATTTTAATTCAATTGCCATTACCATCACACATTAACGAAGAAGCTGTATTATCAGAAATTTCGATTGAAAAGGATGTAGATGGATTTCATCCTTTAAATATCGGTAAATTAGCAATGAAAGGTAGAAAACCATTATTCGTTGCTTGTACACCTAAAGGATGTATAGAATTATTAGACCGTTCAGGAGTGACAATTGAAGGCAAACAAGCTGTTGTATTAGGAAGAAGTAACATTGTAGGTATTCCTGTTGCTTTATTATTATTGGAGAGAAATGCAACATTGACTATTTGCCATTCAAGAACACCAAACTTGAAGGAAGTTGTAAAGACAGCTGATATCTTAATTGCTGCTGTTGGTCAAACCGAGCTTGTGAAAGGTGATTGGTTAAAGCCAGGATGTGTTGTTATTGATGTTGGCATGAATTCAAAACCAGATGCTACAGATAAGAGAGGATATAAGTTAGTAGGTGACTGTGACTTCAATGAATGTAAAGAAGTTGCTTCTAAAATCACTCCAGTACCAGGTGGTGTTGGTCCAATGACAATTGCAATGTTATTGAAAGTATTTTTTTTATATTTTATATATTTATTTAAATAGAATACTTTAGAAAGTGCAAAGAGAGTACTATTACCAGATGAATCAAATTAATTAGTAGTTGGTTAATAACGTCGGCTTGATTTTTATATGCTTTTTTCTTTTTACATCATTACCAAATTAAAGTAGTTCTAAATACTAATATTTATATTAACTAAAGGAATTAAATCATATTTTAAACTAGTACGTTTACTGTATACAACATGTGGTTGATTTTGATTCAGTAGTCATACTGATTGTAGAAGCATGTTCAGGAGATTCAGATATTGAATCTAATCGGCTCTAAAATAAAAATTAATAAAATGAAAATACTATTCTTTTTGAACTTTTCTTCTTCACAATGGTTGATTTATCAAAATCTGCTTTTCTTATTTCCGATGATTTAATTGCACTACTATTTTGTGAGTTATACATTTCGTTCATATTATGTCCTGGTTCAATTTCTGGAAGGATTGATTTACCATCCATTAAATTAACTAAATCATTATGTAGCCTAGCTATTTTTTTTGTTAAATCAGTTTCTTTCTCTCTAAGACTAACTAATTCAGAAAGAGTATCAAACTGTTCTATTGAGTCTTCAGCATTTAGTCTATCGGAATTCTCTAAATTATTCAGTTTCAATTGTATATCATTTAATTCTCTATTTGCTCTTCTAATCTGATTCTGTAAATCTTTTACTACAGTCATTACAATCTCTGGAATCTAGATTGTCACATATATTAAAATATATACTTCATCTGAATCTGATGAATCTCTATCATTCATTTAAAAAATAAAAACGTTTTTGAATTTTTGATCGTTTCAGTTTTAGAATATTTTGAATATGAAGTGTTCTTTTTTCATCTTATGCTATTTCATTACATTTTCTAATTCTCTACCTCATCCATGGCAAAATAATCTTAGAAAAGATGACTGTCACTTTAGTATTTTATTTTTTTCTATTAAATTTTTATTTTTTAGATGAAAATAATGATGATCTCCTGTGGTTCATTCAAATATCAGATATTCATCTTCAAGAAATTGAACGAGCTGATCAATATAGAAAACTCAAATTATTTGGAGATAAGGTATTGCCATCAATAAATCCATCTCACGTCGTTGCTACTGGAGATATTAGTAATGGAATTGCTCCGTTTGTTCAAAGTATTATTAAATCATTTACATCATTTTAGTACATCCTATCTTGAAAGAATGGGAAGAATATGAAGAATTCTTGACTGAGCATAATTTATACAATTCAAGTTATTGGTATGATGTGAAAGGCAATCATGATTGTGTAAAAAACAAGAATACAAATTACTTTTATGATTATTCTGTAACAGGTAAATTTAAAAGAGGAGAAGTGTATGATTTTTATAAAAATACAAGTCACGGTTCTTATCATTTTATTGGAATGGATACTACTAGTAATCAATGTATATTATATATATTATTATTATTATTAATTAAAATAGGTGGATCTTTAATGATTGCAACCTTTGGTTTAATGACAAAAGAAAGATTAGATAAATTGGAATTATTATTAGATAAGCCTGCTAATCATACATTCATATTTGTTCATCATCCTATTAGAATGACTGATATATCAATGAAAAGTAGTAAAGGAAATGATTTAATGACAATATTATCATCTCATAAAGTGTCAATTTATATATTAGGACATATGCATGGTGGTTTAGCTCCTTTTATTGCTGTATATTTATTAATATTATTATTATTTAGAAACATAGAAATGTTTCTCCATATTGGGAAATGGAAATGAGAGATTTTAAACTACATGGACAGTATATATATTACAGTTATTATTATTATTATAAATGAATAGTTTTCGAATTTATGGAATTGATAATGATTTAATATCATTTGTAGATACTGATATTAATACTTATTTAGCTAAACCTACAATATTGATATTAAGTCCTAAAAATATGGAATTCGTAAGTGAAACAGAACCATTATGTAGAATGAAGAATTCAGGAATTATTCGATTTTTGGTATTTGGTGAAATGAAGAATAAGAAAATAACAGTAAGAATTGATAATGAAGAGATAAAAGGTGAATTAAGGAATGAGAAGAACATTTATTCAATGAAATATCCAAATCAGAAGTATTTAAAAGGAAAACATTTATTAGAAATTGAAGTATGTGTTGATTCTAAATGTGTGAAATCATCACAATATTTCAGTTTAAATGGTGAAGATAGTGAATTATATAAGGAAGGTTTTGCAACTTTATTTATGACAACTTATTTTCATTTAATTCCTCGAATTGGCTTTGATATTATGGAAATATTATTTTGGATATTTTTCTTAATAATGATTAGTTGGAATAAAAAACTATCAGTAAAATTTGATCATAAAGAAACATTTGAAAAAGTATAAATATTCATATTTATATTATTATAATAGAGTTTAATAAGATATAGAAATGATTTAATTGAGATATTGGATTATCCAAAGTGGGTTGTTAATAACAATATATTAAAAGAATTACTCAATTATGTAATATATCGAAGTTTAAAATTTTACAATACCAAACACTTGTTATATTATTTCTATTATTTATTAATGTATATTCCATTTGGTCCAATATTATTTGATGATTTGAATGATGAATATGGTTATTTATGGGGGAAATTTGGTAGTTATTTCATTTATAAAGGAATATTAAGTGGTACTATTGATGGAAGTTGTTGGAATACTGCTTTGGCTATTGCAATATATATTCCATCCTTGTTTTATTTGTTATTCTGTAATAATAAAAATGATATAAATTCAATATCAACTTCTGTTGTGAAATATATGTTTAAAGTGGTGAAAATATTAGCTATTATTTTAATGATTATAGGAAGTGTAGGTATTATTTTATTATGGAGTTTGATGATGTTTCCTTGGTCATTTTTATCACCTCTTTTTATTAATGGAATATTCATTTGGTATAAAATTTTTACATCTAAATAAATTCATAAACATTCTCTCTATATTTTTCTTATTATTATTCTTTTGTTTTATTCCAATTACAACAACACATTTATAAAAATGAAGAAATACTTAAATTTATTTTTCATTTCCAGTATCAAGATTATTAGTTTGGAAAAACATATAAACGAATAAGAACAAATGCAAAATTGCTAGATATAACAAACATCCCAATCTCATTAAAGGAATTCTTTGAAATAAAGATGATACTTTCAATACAATAGCATCTAATACATTTATATTCTATAAACATGTTATAAACATAAATAACAATACTCTTTTCAAGGAAGGAGAGGCATTTGGACATAGACTTGATAATGGAACAATACTTCTTTTAGAAGATGATGAAGAAGAATTATATTCTAAAGATTCTGGATCTTTATACTGTTTATTCACTCTATATAACTCATCAGTTAAATGCCTATTTCTATCTTCTAAAATTGATCTTTCACTAGATATTGAATCTATATCTCTCTGTTTTTGCATCACAGAGTGTTGTAGTACTTTTATCTGTTCTTTTAATTCATTTATTGTTTTGGATTGTTCAGGGTTTGGCTCGTGTAAATAACTTGGTATTGTTGTTGATGATGATGGAATTGAGATTAGCTTTTCATTCAATTCAGTGATTTGTTTTGAATACTCTTCATTTGCAGTATTATATTTTATTTCTAAGTTTTTATATTCATATTGGAGATTATGGTAATTATCTGTTAATAATCGATAATCTTGCTTTATTTTCTACATATATACATATATATATTTATATACAGTATTATTCTCATTCTCTTCTTGCAATAAACTCTTAAAATTTGATATTTCCTTATATAAACTCTCTTTTTCAGACTCTAAAGTATCAATTTGTTCCATATATGATTCAATATCATGATTCTAAATAAATAATATATACTCTATAATTATACTCTATTTGATAATAATGTTTCTAAATCAGATATTTTGTTCTTCTGGGATATAATAGTCGTTTGATATTCTGCTTCATGCCTTTTATATTCATCTATTGTTGTATATAATTCAGATTGCTGTTCGATTGTTTTTAAATAAGTTGTTGAAGTTTCTTGTAATTGATTTATTTCTTCTTCTCTATTATATATATATATATAATAATATATAATACTTCATTTTCATTTCACTATTATAGTTTTTATCAAGAGTATCCTTTTCATTGATTAACGATTTTGTTGTATTTTCTCTTTCTTCTGTTAATTTGTTTAATTCTTTCTTTAATTCTTTTATTTTTGATTCTAACATTTTATTGGCTTCTTCTAAAGTCTTTCTTTCTAACAGTACTTGAGTATATTTGTTTTTGTATTCTTTACATTCTTCTACTGTTTGATCGTAGTTATATTCTGTTACAATTAATCTCTTTTCTACCGCTTCAAGCTCTTTTAATAGTTCTTCATTTCCTAACATTACTGTAGATGTTTGCTAATCATTAAATGAATAAATATTATCAATATACTCCATCTTCTACTGGTACTTCTTTTTCCTTTCTTTTCTATTCATATTATATTTTATATTTGAGAATACTTCCAAAGGAACATATGGTTCTTTGTATGTATCTTTAACATCAGATTCTTTTAATTGACTTTTATTCAGTCCAGTTCTATAACAATATTTGAAATATGAAAATACCTTGGAGATGTATATGGTATTGGATTGTAAGTTGCACCTGTATTTTCATCTAATTGTATAAGAAACAGAAAATACTTTTCAACATTTGGCCAGCTTCTTTATCTACAGAATCTAAAAATTGGCCTGCCATTTTTAGCAGCTTAGACATTTTATTTCAAAAAGAAGAATAAAAAAAGTTTGAATTAGGTTTGACAGTTTGAGTTTTTCAATAACCCATTTCAAAAGTATAAAATGAATAATGTAAGCAATATTAAATTTAAAAGTAATCATCATCATCATAATCATCATCACTATCATCTCCAACATATATAAAACCATCATCATCGTCATAATCATAATCCATTCCACCAAAGCCACCTCCAAATCCCATTCCCATTCCGCCAAATCCCATACCACCCATACCTCCCATTCCAAACAACATATCAAGAGGACTCATTTCTCTCTGAAATCCACCTCTTCTACCTCCTCCTCCCATTCCTCCACCAAATAAATTCATACCAAACATCATCATCATTAGTTCTTCCAATGAAACATTAGCAAATTCTTCACTTCTTCCATCATCCTCATTATCATCTCCAAACATATCATAATGCTGTCTCTTTTCAGTATCACTCAATACACTATATGCTTGTGATATTTCTTTAAACTTCTCAGTAGCAGTTTTCTGTTCTTCTTCAGATTCATTACTATGTCGATCAGGATGCCATTTCTTGGCTAATTTCATATATGCCTTACGTATTTCATCTTCACTTGCTTCTCTTTTTAAACCTAATAATTCATAATAATCTTTAGATTTTTTAGAATTATGATCTTTATCATCATTATCATCATCTTCTTCTTCTTCCATTCTTTTATTTCTATTTCTATTACTGTCATTGTAATGTTGTTGTTGTTGTTGTTGTTGTTGTCTTTCATTTGTTCTCCTTCTCCTCATCTCTGCCTGTATTTTTATTAACAATTCATTAATATCATCATAATAATCGTTATCATCATCCATGTTGTTTACTTCATTTAATATTTCAAGAGCTTCTTCATATCTACTATATTCCTTTTTATCAAAATAACATAAATATTTATAATAATTGGCACAACTATCATATTCATCAATATCTAACACCATGTTACAATCTTCAATACAATCTTCATACTTCTTTAATTTATAATAAATTTGTGATCTTTTAGATATTAATTCCATTTTTATTTTTCTGTATTTCAATACTAGTTTATTGGTTGAGATTAAATTTGTATATTTTGCTATTCCTTTCATTGAATCAATGGATGTTACTTTTTCACAATCTTTCATTTCTGATATTAATAATGATATATTCTTTGTTTTATTACTTTTACATGTTGGATCAACTCCTTTTACAGATCTGTATATTTTCAATGCTTTATTCAAATTACCAATTAATAAATTGCACTTTCCAATTAATTTCAATATTTCAACCGAATATGGTGTTACTGGATAATTGTAAAATTCCATTAATATATCTTTAATCTCATAAGATTCATCTTTCAATTCAAATAATTGACATTCTAATAATTTTAAATATATAGAATCTGGATAGAATTTCTCTAACTTTTCAAATATTGAATCTAATTGGACTAATTTCCTTCTTGTATCCACTGAACTTTTATATATTGACTTAAATTTCTCTATTAATTCCATTGTCTCTTTGATCTTTACTGATGCTGATTCTATTTGTGAATTTCTACTGTATTTTAAGATATATCCTTCAATTAAAGTTTTAGCTTTATTAAATAGACCGATGTAACAATATACATTCTGTAGCAGTATATATACTTCAGAATAATTTTCATTTAATTTAATACACTATTATTATTATATTATAATAGAAATATTCAATACTAACAAACAATCTGTAATAGAACTATCATAATCTTTAATATGGAAATAACAATCAGCTCTGTAATAGTAATACAAGTGATTTTCTATTCTCTTTTCATCTATTAATATGTTTAAATAATGAATGGTTTGAATATATTTCTTATTGTGATAATATTTCATTGCTTGTTCATATAATGAATTATCAACTAAATAAATATATAAGTATATTAATGTATATACTTGGCTTGTCTTTTATTGCTTTAAATTCACATAATACTTTATATGCTGCATTCTAATCCAATAATTAATAACACAATATCGTATACGTGTTTTGCTTGTTGTTTCTTAGTTTGAGGATCTGAAACTATTCTTTTTCCGTTTTTAAAACAGTAGTCACACACAAAATGTCTTCTTCCATTGATGAATATTTCTGGTTCAAACCTAATAATGTGATTGATAAAATATACTCTGGACTGCAATCAGGAATTGATTTAGCTGATATTGCATCGTTAAGTTGACCAACATAATTTACTCCATCTATAAATAAAATTTGATATGACTACTTTTAAAAGGTTCAATCATTTTCATGAAATTATTGATATGGCTTTAATTAACCAACTTCGCTTAAATTCAAAAATGATTAATGTCAAGCCTACTCAAGCTTCATTTAAACAAAAACACAAAAATCTCATTCAATTCAATAGTTATAGATACAAAACATCGTATAAATAAATTTTATAGCAGCATTAACATAAACAGATTGTTATTCACATAATTTCAATTTTTGTTACCGAAACTTTCGGAACACCAACTCATTAAAAAATCATTTATGAAGAGAAAATCAAACAGTCAAGAAAAGTACAACAAAGAAAATAGAAAAGACAATGAAAATAATATGCATGATGAAGATAAAAGAATAAAGCTAGTTCATTGGGAACCATTAGCTGAATATGAAGTTTCTTCCAGAGAAAATGATGTATTTTATTTTTATTAATATACATTAATAGAAAATCAGATCTTATTTACATCTTAATGTCACTGGTAACGAAAATATTACTAATGTTTTACGTTTGTTTGAATTAATGAGGTTTCCCAGATGTTTAACTGATTATTTACAGAATTTGGATATATGTAGACCTACACCAGTTGAAAGTCAACTAATACCTTCTATTCTTAACCATGAAAATGTAATAATCAAAGGGAATAGATTTTGTGGTAAGAGTCTGTCAATAAAATTAGGTTCATATCTGTTAAGTGTTGAAAATGAGATGAAAATGACAATTGAAAAGAATGAAGGTCCATTTATAATAATAATCTGTCTATCAAAAGAAGAAGCAAAGAATTATTATAAATTCATCTCTAAAATGAACTTAGAATTAAAATCAAAGTTAAAAAATATAAGAATGAGTGTATGTATTGGTGGAGAAAGTGTTGAAGAACAAGAGGTTAATATAAGAGAAGGAAATGATATAATTATTTGTACAATAGGAAGACTGTTACAACATATCTCAAAGAATACAATCAAATTTCATCAATTACAAACTGTATTTATTACAGATATTAATCGTTTAATAACTATAAGTGATTTTGAAACGGTCAAAAGTTTATTTAAACACATTTATGATGATGTTCAAGTGGTTAGTTGTACAACAGAGATGAATGATGTAATAGAGGAATATATTAAGTTATGTATTCCTAATTGTAGTCGTATTGATTATTGTAGTAATAGTTTAATAAGTGTTAATGCAAAACATGAAGTATATATATATATATATATATATATATTAATTAGATAGAGAGGTTAGGAAATATCAATAAATTGAAGTATATTTTAACTACATTAACAAAGACTCCCCCTCCAACTATTATATTTGTGAACCCATATGAATATGTTTTACAATTACCAAACTATTTTGAGGAAATGAAAATGAGTTTTGTATATGTAGACAAAGAAGTCCCCAAAGAAAAATGTGAATTGTTGCTTGATGATTTTAGAGATGGTAAATATGAAATATTAATCATTAATAACGAATTGAATGGTTATTATCATCTGCCTAATGTGAATCAAGTTATAAATTTTGATTTCCCATTAACTATTGATGATTATATTTATCAAAGTAGTGTGTGTGGAAGAAGAGATAAAATAGGGGTTGTAACATCTTATGTTGATAAAAAGATAAATGCAAATTTAGTTAAAGAGTTGAAAAGGATTTTTGAGGAAGATAAACAAGATATTCCAGTCTTTTTATCAAGTATGTATTAATTATTGTATTATGTTGTTTTATTATTTAAATAAAAATGAAACCATAATATAATAACATATTACAATAATATATAATTAGGTTTTATTTGTGAATTCTCTAGATAATTCAGTCTTTAATTCTTCTTTCATTCCTTTTTATTGTATTGTCGTAATTGATGAAAATGACTTTAAGAATGATTTTAATTCCATTATATCTACATTCTCTTTTATTGTTATTGCCAAGTAATGAAGATTCTCAAATATTTCTTTGTTTTTAGTAATTATTCTTATTCCAACTTCATTTAATATACATCCTTCACAGTCTAATATTTTTAATTTTTTATAATTGTTTAATCTTTCGATTAGAATTGTTAATCCCTTTTCACTTATTCCAATATCTGTTCACTATCACTATCAACTTAAAACATTTTCGAAGGAGAGATGAACGATATAGAATAATTTAATGGTAATGGTAATGTATTTTTCTCTTTGAAGCTGAGTATTGTATTTTCTTTTATTCCATAGATATTAAGGACTTTAAACATACTAACACATTTTTGATGTTGTACAACAAAAGATACTTCATTATTACTCATATCTACCCTTTCTTTTATCTAAATATATAAAATAATTAGAATACCTTAGTATTACATGGCACGATTGATGGTAGAATTTCATCTACAAAAGAATTGCAAAACACACATGATCATCATAACAAAAACAATATATATAACAAAATGAGTTTAATAATAATAATAAATCTAAAAAAGAGATCCAATTGTTGTTGATGCTACTGTTGATAACAATATCATTGAAGGTTCTTGTATTACTACATTTATAACCATAGAAATTACTGAACTCAATATCCATTGTGTAGCTTGATCACTACTGAATTTCACTCCATATAACAAATTGATATAAACCATTATTAAAATGTACAAAAACACAAATGAATTTGCTAATATTATCAACCCAGCTCTTATTCTTCTTTGTCTTTTTAAATGTAGATATTCAATCTTCCTTTTATAATACATTCTTGTAACGCTGTATTTCATCATGCATTTTATTTTATCTGCTGATTCTTTTGATATTGAATCATTTTTATATTTTTCATTTAAATCTTTAGACTCTATATCTACAGCTACGGTATTATATTTAACAAACGATAATCTAACTAAACAAACAATTTTCATCAACACTAAAATTAAACTAATACTAAAATATATCAGCCACAAAGCAGCATATTGCTTGAATTTATCAACTAATAAGAATTTGCATCCAGTAAGATCTATACCTAATGCAATTATCTTTGGAGCAGTACAGTCAGTTGTATTATAATCATTAATCAATTTAAAACCACAACATTCTAAATTATTTTCTATATATTCATTAATATCTTGTAATACTCCACCATTATAACAATTCTTCCATATTGAATATGCCACTGATGAATCACCCATGTAAAGCACATATAAAATGAATAAATTGACATATAACAGCAATATAATCATATTTACTAATACTATTATAAAGAAAAATTTAATATTTTTCTCATTTGAAATTATAATATTTGCTACTGTTTCAATAATAAACACAACATAAATGATGAACAATACCAAAGTAATATAACCAGGCGGCAATATTGCCATAAACGATATAAAGAAACAGGCACTCAATCCATCAAACACAAGATCTGTTATCAATAGTAAAACTTTCATCATATACATACTTGACTTCTTTTTTTAAAACCATTTATTGATCTTCTTATTTTATTTAAAATAATTATGGATTTAGATACTGTTTTTCTTGAAGATTTTTTTGAACTATAACCATTTGCAAGTTTATATATACTAGGAATGAATATTGTAGCAGGTAACATACATAAACAAGATATTATTGAAGTCATTGCTAACTGTGATGTATTGTCAGCATTATTACCAAAGAATAATGCGCTTACAGCTGTAGAAGTCAATATTTGAGCAGTCAAACATAAAATTCTTTGACTTCTATTGATTACTATTAATCTTTCAGTTGGACCTAACTGTGGTGATAACCAACTATGTTCATCTATCAAAATATCCCAAAATTTCTGGAATATGTTCTTTCGCTTCTTTTCTATCTTAATACAATCTGTTTCTTTGTCATCTAATCTTCCTGTTAATTTAAAATAATCACTTTTGTATGTTTCTAATGCTGCATATTCACTTAAATCTTTGAATTTAGTAAAAGTCCATGCAATAATACATATCAGTATCACACTTCCTAATACTATAGGAACTACCATATTATCTTTATTATAATTACCTAATAATTTCGCATCACTGATTGGATTTACTAAATTCATTTTTGGTAATATAGATTTCTTTCTAGTTGAAAAATCACTTAAATGAACAGAAGCACATAGAACATATTTATTCCCTTTTTCATCACCAGTTATTCCCATTACTATTAAACCTTTTGATAATAATTCGCCATCTATATAATAAGTACATTCAACATTTCTTAAAGTAGCATTATCATTCAATCTTTGAATGAAATATATTGGTTGTTTTAAACTATCCATCTTCTTTTCTTCTTCTTTATCCATTATTGAGATTGTTGTTACTCCTGCAGTTCTATTACTTAATTCAAAATCATCTTCATTTGGATTATCTAATCAATCAATTATTGATATTTCATTTGTTTCTCCGACTTTTCCTAATATTGAATCTGGAAATTTGACTGAATATCCTACCTCATTTAAATCAATACTTCCATCATACTTTATTGATTTGAAACTAAACATATTAGTATTAACTTCTATAGGAATCATTGATTTATCTTGATTTAAATGTATTTCACTTATATCATTGAATATCTCTGGTAATTGTTTACCTATTACAGTTGATGTTTCAAGCAACCTTGAATTATCCTCTTTTCTATCTTTCCATTCATCTTTCAATAACAATGAAGTTGTTTTCAAATAATTAGCTATTGATTCATATGATAATTCGTTGGAACAATTTTCTTTCAACAGATTAATTGTAGATTTTATTATTGATATTGTAGAGGTTTTATTTTCTAGAGTTAATTGATCTGGAGGATTTATTACGGATAATAATACAGAAGAATATTGGTCAATTGAATCATATACTAACACATTATTCTTTGAAGCTTCTATCATACCATCTAACAATATTTTATTTAAATTCAATCTAATATCATATTCACTTTCTAAATATTCACATTTTTCACCTTTAAATCCATTATCGCATTTACATTTACTATGACAATTCGGTTCATATTCTTTACATCCATTTCTACTAACAACACAAGTTCCTTTATTACTGCATTTATTTCCAACTATTGTTCCATTTCTTGATAAATATTCACCTGGACATAATTTTCTAACAGATTCACATACTATATAACATTCTTCACTTCTAATACTTTCACCAACACAATTTATACCATTTCCTGATGGTTTTGGATTTGTACAATTTCTACTACTTGTTTTAATTCCATATTTTCTTTTTCCATCATAAACATCACAAATTGAATTACAATCACCCCAACTACTCCATTCAGTCCATTTTCCATCCATATCAACGCAGTCATATCCATCTTCACCAATGCATATTTCATATTCAACAATAATTTTACACTCTTTTCCACCATATTCCGGTTTTGGATAGTTACACTCTTTCCATTTTGGTCTTAATCCAAGGCCACATTTATGATCACATTCACCATAAGTATAAGTTAAACTTAATCCACCATCAATTGGAATTCGATTTTCACATAATTCACCATAGAATCCTTCTAAACATTGACAATGACCATCATAGCATTCAGCATTATTTTCACACATTATATACTCACAACTTTTCATTTTCATTTGTGAGGATATTCCTTCAATAATTGGATATAAATAGTCATAATATTTTTCGTTTTTTAAATCATCTATTACACTCTTTAAATCATCAGTTATTGTTGATAAATCATCTAGTTCTAAAGGAGGAGAATATATTTGAATAACATCACCATTCTTATCTAAAGTTGAATTTGATACTGCACCAAATTTATCTTTCACAAACACAATAGGAGTTAAAGTATAATTATATTGTTTTGAACCTAGTGGTAATGGTCCAAAATAGTAACATGCTAGTCCAAACACAGCTTGTAGATAATATGTTGAATTATCCACAATTACACCAAATCTATAACTAAATTGTTCAACATCTTTTACTCCTTTCCAACCGAATGTTGATAATAGTATATTATCACCAAATTTGTATTCTAATGTTGATGAATATAAAAAACCAAATATTGGTCCTTCATTAACTTTAAATTCGTAATATGAGTCTACTTTAACACCATTATATATTATTTCTAATGTTATTCTGTGAGAAGTAATTGATGGATTTAAAACCCCACAATTTATATTCACTATATTAGAATTAGTTTTGCCTATAAATGGATTAACATTTTCATCATTTGAATAAATCCATTTATATTTAACTTCATTACTATTAATTGATATAATAACTTTTAACTGAAACATATCATTTGGACTAAATGCAGTTGCATTTGAATTTAGATTTTTAATAAATAAAGAGAAAGGCAACTCTTTAATATCTCTTATAAATGTCTTAGAATAAGGAATTTCAATACCTGTTATACCAACACTTAATTCATATACTCCAACTTCTAAGCTTCTGCTTGGAATTTCAATTCTAGAACTTGTTATGCCTTTAATTACATTATCACAATAATCATATTTATTAAATCTACATCTCCAATTATAGGCAATCATCATTCCTGAATAATGATCCTTCAAATTTGATAAATCTATTATTATTGGTTCTGATTTGTTTTGACTCAAAAAAATTGGATATAAAACTTCAATTGTTTGTGATCCTTCTACATAAAAATTAATTGAATAACTAGAATGTAAACCACTAACTGAAGAATTTAAAACAATTGTATATTGACCTTTTTCTATTGTAAATGAGTCGAAAAACAATCTAGTTTCATCTACTATTTCATATTTGGATATATCAATTTCAATTTCATCATCAATTTCATTTTTTATTGACCAATTATAATTGATTTCTGGTTTTGGAATATTCTCATTACATTGATATAATGACACTCTTCCCCGAACATAAACACTTTGATCAACTACTACACTTACATAATCATCTCCTTCTATATTTATGTTTAATTCAGAATCTGAACCTACACGAAATGTTTCGTTTATGTAATATGTTTCATGACTAAAAGGACTTTCAACCTCTAATGTAATATTATAATCATTATCACCATCTAATGAGTTCTTTGGTATTACAATCATTGGTTCATTTAATGATTTAATTATACTATTCAATGTTTCATTTGAAGAACTCCAATGATATATTAATGGCCTTATTTCATTTGAAGACTTTCCATATATAATAAAATCATAGCAAGGAGAAACAAATCGTGGTTTTATTATACTTAGTTGAATAGAATAAAATATATTTGTTGTTATAATTATTTTACCTTCACATCCTTTTATATGATTCTTACTACTCTTAATTACATTTGGAATAAAATGTAAATAATCATTTAGACTTAATGTAGTTGGATTTGATAATTTCATTGTTATTTCTTTTGGTGATGATAAATAGCACATTGATGATAAACTAAATGAAGTATCGTTAAATATTTCATTACATTTTCTTCCATTTATATCTATTCCATCTTTTATATCAACATCAAATTTTATTACTACAGTATTTTCATCCATAAACTCACTTTTTATTACTTGTGGAATATTTGTTCTTAATTTAATGGGTAATGTATCATTTGTAGAAGTACTATAATCTACATTTGGATATATATATCCTTCTTTAATTGTTACTTTTGAATCGACTGTAACATTCTCAGTTGTTGAATTATAATAAACATATAAGGTTTCATCATTTGTCCACATAAAAAATAAAACATCAATGGTAGTGGATGGATCAAATATTAATAACTCATTTTCATTCGATGTAAAGATCTCATTAACTTTTACTCCTTTCATTATACATTTTTTATCAAATTCTAATACCAAAATATAATCTTCATCTCTTAATCTGCATGATAATAATTTTGGTGCAGATATAGCAACAAATATTGTAGAAAGTATAATTGGATTTATTTGAAAATTATTAATGAATATACTTTCACTTTTCACTTCAAATGACAATAAAGAAGAAATATTTCTATGAGTATCCTTTGGAGTTATTGTAAAACTACTACTGTCTCTTAATTCAATTATTGTTGGTATTACTCTGAAATAACTTTCATTAAATGATAGAATCACTATTACTGGAGTAGGCATATCATGTTTATTAATTGTGATCTGTAATTCTTTTGGAACATAATCTACATTAATGAATTCTATCTTTTCTAAAGCTGGAGATATAGATATTTCTGTACATATTATACTAGTTGAATCATATAAAGGTTGTCCTCTGTAGAATTCATTATTATAGTAATATGGAACTTCCAATATAATAATGAAGGAAATACCATTTCGTATGTAATCATGAGTTGCGAGATTTGAATCTGATGGAATACAGTATGATGAAAGTAATTCTATATTATTGCTAATATCATTTTCTACTATTGAAGAATTAGATACAGTCATATAACTATTAGTAACTGATATTCTACCTGTAGCAGAATATATTACTTTGACTGTTATTATATTATCGGATAATATAGATCCACTATTGCTTCTATTGTCTATTATATCAAAATAACTATTATCCATAGTCATATCATGAACACTTTCATAACCAATCAATCCAAATTTACTACTCATATTGAAATTATCAGTTAAATACAATCTAATCAAAGCAGTTGTTACAGTCAATTCTTGGTCTTCTTTACCTACCAATCCACCAAATTTAGTTATATTCCCTAAGTGTATATCAATTGAATTTTTACCAAATTTAGTACTACAATTACTATAACCTATAAAGAATCCTACACTTTCATAATCATCATTTGATTCAATGCTTATGTCTGTTTTTATTAGAACATATGCAACATCTATATTTATATTTGTGAACGATGCACCAAATACCAAGCCAACTATAGATTCTTTTTTATTATTTATTTTTATTGTATCTCCTATGACATTCATAAAACCATATGATAATTCTTTATTTTGATTGGTTGATTCATCAATACAACCACAAATTAAACCAAAATATGAATTTTCTTTAATACTAACTTCCATATCATCGAATACAATATCACCTGTAATTGTACTATCTTTCATTTCATTACACAATATCGCATTTTTTTCATTTGATGATGATTCAATTAATAATCTTCCATTAATATTAACTACAATATCACTTAAAGTTGAACTATTCATGAATTTAATAATTCCACCTCCATTTATTGGTAATGTTGTGTTAATTACAAATGTAATACGTTCTATATATTTTCCATTTAGCTCACTAAACAAATTGATAGATCTATTTTCATCCACTACTATTGTAATAGGTGAAACTTCTCTAAGTCCTATTAAATATGTTGCTTTAAAATAACTTGAAAAATCTTGCGAATGAAGTGTAATAGGATGATCCAAAATAACAGTATTTGGTCCATTCAACAAATCAGCAAAATAAGCATTATCATCACATAAACAAACATTTGAACATATCAGCAAGTAAAACATGAAACCTATTATATAAAAATGAGAATATATATATTAATACATCCACATATTTTTCTCATTTTAGTAAAAGCGACACATTGATTTAGAATGCTGCTTACCGGCATAATGAGCATGTTGTAGTAAGTATTTTTTTCTAAATGAAGAAATGAACATTTATAACAAGATGAACAGATAGATGACATTAATGCTTTACTTATCGATGCTAATCTAGAAACGCTACATCTTAACACTTCCTTAATCAGATTTATTACGGTAAAATACTGAATAAACTGATTCTAGTCAAGTTACAATAAAACTATATCATACTATTCCTCTATATTTACAGCGTTGTTTCTTTTCTTTAGACTGGAAGAAAATATTACGAATAAACAGCATTGTACACTCAATCAAGAAATAAACACAAACGACATAATAATATATATTAAGGGCTACAGACCCAAAATGGCTTGACGCTGGACCACGAGGCTTGACGCTGGACCCGAGGCTAAAATAAAAATAGCCGTTTCATTTTTTGAATTTTTAAAAATTTGAATTTTTGAATTTTTAAACTGGCGGTTTGTGAATCAAGCTTTTTTAAAATTTGAAGTATGGCGAGTACGGGCCTGTGCTCATGCACAGTTTTTTTTATGTTTTTTTTTTTTTTTTTTAAAGTATCAAAAAAAGCATTTAGAGTCATAATTCAATCATAAAAACAATTAATGAGTTGAATTAATTAATCTACTGACGGGTCCTTCTTCTTCAGGTAAATCTTGTTCATCAATTGTTCGCATTTTTGTAACCGTTCTTGTTTTGTAACGTTTTGTGCGACCGTTGGTTGTCATGACAGCGTAACTTCTCTTCTTTGGCACTTCATCATCTTCATTCGTTAAATCGATGATGAAATGCGCTATTGAAAATTAAATTGAATGTGTATTTATACAAGGTTCATTGTTTTCAGTAGTTAAATCGACTGGTTCTTTAGGATTAATGGGTGAAGACATTTTTTCAATAATTTTAAGATTAATTGTAATTTTCAAAATAGATTTGAATGAATAGTATACAATTCCTATATAAAATTTAAATTCTATTTTGAACTAATCATTATAACTAAAAAATAGTTTTTGGCGCGAAAACCAATTAAGCTAGCTCGCGCTAAATTATTAAAACTCGCTAGTTTTTTTAAATAATTCAAATTTTAGACAGAGAGCGCGCGAAATTTAAAAATTCAAAAATTTAAATTTTAAAATTTGCCTAAAATGCCGTTTCATCATTTTCAAAAATGACGAAACACAATAATTCTGAAACGGTTCTTCAATTTCATTTCGGACAAGCCAAATAATTATTTTCAAAATGAATTTGCAAGCCAATTTCTTATTTTTCAAATTAAATTGAAGTTTGATGCACAAACCGACTGTTCAAGTCAAGCATTTGTCAAATTAGATTTGAAATTTGATGCACAAACCAACCGTTCAAGTCAAACCTCGTCAAAATAGATTTGAATATTTGAAAATTCAAATTTTTGAATTTTCTAAGAAATTTCTTCATATTCTATTTTTGACGCAACGATTGAGAATTATTCTTCAATCGACATTGTACAAAATGAATCGTCACATGTACTTTATTTTAGGCAATTATTTAGTCTAACTGTTTAACCGTTGCTATTTAAATGATGAAAACGCGTTCGAATCTCAATAATAACTTTCATTTTTTTAAAAGAAAAATAGTCGTTTTACTTTCCCTGAAAAAATAGTCGTTTTACTTTCCCTAAATAAAGAGTCGTTTCACTTTCCCTAAAAAAAATAGCCGTTTATTATATAATAAAAAATTAATTCGTTACAAATTATTTAAACTGTGTGCTTTCTTTTATTCACAATGTCTATATATGTCTTTATATCTTCCAATGTCTTGTCATGCTGCAAGCCTTTCTCCATCATATCGGTCATATTTGAACGAATGTCTGCGATATCTACCTCATTTGGAATACAATTGTGTGCTTTGAAGTATTTGTACAGTGCCAAAGCGAGCATATAGAGTATAAATACTAATACAGAGAGTAAAATTGTCATTATATCGTTCCCCATAAGAAAAAATTTTAAATCAATTAACAAAAAAATTAAAATATAATACAATTAGGCCTTATAATGCTTTTATCTGTTATTGATTTTGGACTTAAACTAGGAACTGAGTTAACAGGAGACAAGTCTTCTAAACCACTTAAACTGTTTACATTCGATTTTGTGACCGGTTTTATGTAATTTACCTCTTCTTTTACCTTAATTTCGTCATCTTTTATGTCAATTATCTCTTGTGGAGGTAAAAAGTCCTCTTCTTCCTTCTTATGTAATGCTAAAATCTGTTCTAACATCATTCTTGTCTTCTTTTGACCTGCAATTCTGTGTTCTTTGTGTTTACTTAAGGCTTGAGCGAAGCTTGAAGCGGTTAGTTTTGGCGCGTTAAGAGGTACTTTTACTTGTTCAATGATTGGTCCATTAAAACAACCTGTCTTAAACTTTGATTCTATGTAATATTTGTACTCATCTTCGATGTATTTCAATATATATCTTATCTCTGAGTATGTAAGTCTTGATTTTGATCCTGAAATTAAATGATATAATTTCGATTTTGTGGGAGCTCTGATTTTACCGTCTTTTCTGAAGCTTCTGATGATTACTTGTTTGTCTAATTCTGTTAATTTGAATGGAACTGTTCTATGTTTAGGTTTTTTATTATCTTCCATAAAATAAAAATAGTGTCAATATTACTAATATTACCAATATTGACATTATTATTTTTTTCAAAATGTTAGTCTCTAATCACCGTGTATACTATTTAAATTCTGATATGGTAATGACTACAGGGACATTCGGAGTAGGGAATAGATACAAAAAGACCTTAGCCTTACCATCATTTGATCAAGATTATACTCATGTGTCGTTATTACACGCAGTTGTCCCTAATTCTTTCCCTACTATACAAGCAGAGACAAACGATACGTTTCAGTTCTTATTTACATGTGATTATGATAAAGAAGATGGCGCAGCGCCAGAAAAACCCACAGTATGTGTATCAGTACAAATTCCTGAAGGTTTTTATGATGAGAATCAGATTATTAAGTTAATCAATGATGGAATACGTTCTATAAAATATATAGATTTTGAAATTCCTGATGATGATTTGTTTATAGTTAAGGATATACTATATACACCTGTAATAGAAGGTAATGGTGATTTATTTAAGCTAGATGATAAAGATGATGAACATACCAGACATTTAAAAATTGCAAGTAAAATGAATGCATTATATAGTTTAACAAAACCTATTTTTTGGATTTCAAAAATAGAAATAGTAACAAAAGATTTAGCCTACAAGATATTAGGTATTCCAAATAATAACTATTGGTTATGTTATGATAAATTTGTTCCAGGACCTCAAGGAACAGAAAAAGCATTAGCTGCATTTTCAGTAGATTTCCCATTTACTCAATTACCATATCGTCCATCTCTTATATGGGTTAGTGCGATATCCATTCGTTTAGATATTGTAAACATCATTCAAGATTCAAATGTGTTAGAAAATATACCAATAGCAAACCCTGAGTTACCATTCATTACATACCAGAACAATGACATTCTTAATACTAGTAAAATGTTCAATAATACTTATACCAATGGTCAAATTACTATTCAGATTACTCAACAAAATGGTTATGAACTCAATCTTGATAATATCGAGTTTAATTTAGATATTGTTGTCTTAAAGTCTAATTTTTATTTTATTTTTATTTTGTGTTTCTGATGTCTCTAACTATCCCAAAAGAGCAAAAACACGGTGTAGACGTTCCAGCAATGATGGCCTTTTACCAGTATGTTCAAGTTGACACCAATGGAAACTAAATCATTCTATCAACTTAAAGATAACACTTATTCAGATGAAATAAGGTTCGAATTAAGTGGTGAGAACATTATAAACCTTGCAAAGTCTTACATTCAATATGATATCGAAATTGAAACTCATTCACTTGCTGCAGCAAATGCATTTAAAAAAATTGATCTTAGTGGTAATGTAGCAGCTAGTGGTGAGTTATATCCAAAGTATATAAAAGGAATGAAAGAAGGATTTGGATTAGCAGCATTTCGTTTATGTAATAATACAGGAACAGATCTAGTTAAGCTTGATGACAATTATGAACACTATAGAGTGTTTATGGATGAATTAGTGAGAAAAAGATCTGACATTTTTTATCAATCTAATTATTATGATGGAATTCAATTAAAATGGAATGATGAATACCATGATCATTTAATTCTTGATGAAAATGAATGGGAAATGGATAAAGAAGAAGCTACATTTGTTACAGCCTACTGGAACAACAGATAAATATCAACAGTATAAGAAGTCTAAAACTATTCATGTAAAGATGTTTTTAGGTAAATTATTACAATACATTTTTATCAATGAAAAGTGATGTATTCTTTGGAGAGAGAATGTATTTATGTTTC